>JAPMUY010000402.1:145000-150262 GCA_026901105.3 Galaxias olidus | reverse complement strand
ATGTAGGAGGGCTGCAGCTCCAGGACATCCATTTGTTTACACATATTTATGAGTGTTGAAAATCTGGAGTCAGGGGAGGTGATAGTTTAGCTTGGCTCATACAGCATGGAGAAACACACTGAAGTACCAGGGAGAAATAAATACATGGGATGAGTAATTGTGGCTAGAAACAGAGCTGAGATGGACAGAGGATTAGTGAGAGGCAGGGAGAGAAGAGAAGTGGAAAAGAATAGTCCACGGCCTGGAACGTGTAAAAGAAAAAGAAATGTGAAACAAAAAAGATGGAGACTGTAGTTGCATTCTGTGTGCAGAGGGAGAGCAGGGAGTGAGGGAAAAGCTGAATGGTCAGCAATTTTCTTCAAGCAGTCATTCTCTGACCCCTGACCTCTAACTGTCCACCCTGAACTACATTACCCGGCAGGCCGAGCAGAAAGGCAGCTGGAATTTGTCTGACTCACTGCTCAAAGCTGTGCCAAATGTTTTGTCATTTTTATTATTTTGAATTTTTCGATTGACTAAATTATACATTAATAGTGAAAAACTCCAAAAGAGATGTAAATCCCTAGTTCCAAGTTCCAAGGTGATCTCTGACACATGGACTACTTTATACTCTTAAAGTAAGTATTCGGTTGCTGAGGATTCATTAGGTTTTTACAATCTTGGCAATACTCACTCACTTTAGATGCTACGGGCTCCCTAACCCCATCTCACTTTTCACCTCTCTGAAATGCTGCAGTTTGTTCTCCATTATAGCATTAAGTATAGGGTGCCAAGCTTCTCTTTCTGTCACTGCTCATGTTTATCGACTGCTGGCGTTCCTTGTGTACGTGCGTGCGTGCGTGCGTGCGTGCGTGCGAGAGAGTGTCCCTGCAAAGTTTTCTAATATTAGGCCAAGTGAGATCGTTAATATAATTTAGAGTCTTCCAAAAGCGCTGTTGTTCATCTTCCAGCTTTAGCTGCCGCTATTAAGGCTTCATCTATCACTGGGATGTATTCACTGTTAATGAGGATAAGTTGTTTACAGAGGACACTGCCTATGTGATAATTAAACAGGAGAGAGGGGCGTCAGGCAGTTGCTCTCTGTTTATTTCGCACCCTTCTTCAATGTGTGCGTAGGTGTGTGCGTGTGCGTGTGCGTGTGTGTGTGTGTTTGCGTGGCGGAAAAATGACAGGTGGACAGGTGGGATTATAGAGTGTTATCTTTGAAGACAGGTTGCCTATGCGAGAGAGTGCGGAGCACCGCTTTCCTCTCTTTGAGTGTGTGTGTGTGTGTGTGTGTGTGTGTGTGTGTGTGTGTGTGTGTGTGTGTGTGTGTGTGTGTGTGTGTGTGTGTGTGCAATGAAACGTCGATCCTATTTAATTAGCCCACTTCTATATCTAACATCAGCGGGGTGTGTGTGTGTGTGTATGTGTAGGGTTTGGAGGGTGTAAGTGGTGGGCACACTTATTTGATTTATAATTCATAATCGTTTTTTGGAAGGTAAGAGCTGCATTACAGTACGTGTTTGGTTCCCCAACAGACACGGTGCACCGTCACATGCAGCAGTACGAGGTGGAGTACCTTCAGTTCGCCTTCCGGTGGATGAACAACCTCCTGATGAGGGAGCTGCCGCTCCGCTGCACCATCCGCCTCTGGGACACCTACCAGGTACACACACACATACACACGGTCACACACACACACAGTCACACACACGCCGGCCGCGTGGACACGTTTACATGTAGACATCATTTCTTTCTGATGGCATCCACCTTTGTGTTGTTTACGGTTGATCCTCACTAGACAGACCAAGTCAGATAGGCTGTGAGTTGGCGGTCCCTATGCAGTGGTTTACAAGAGATAGTTATACAACGTAGACATATATAGATAGCTGGATAAGGAGTTCAAGATATTAGAAGACATTAATATGGGACAGGCAGGAGACCGGCCCTGTTCCACTATACTATTACAGTATAACCAGCACTGTGCCAGTCAGCACTGTGCCAACATACCGCATTTGTAACGGCATTAAAACACAGCCACGCTAGGCTATTCCCCAGTTGGACAGGCTTGTGTTACGGGCCGATCGTCTGGCTTTGGTCACAGCAAACCTCCGTGTTACTGCCAAATAAAGAGCCCCGCGTCGGGCTTGGCACTCCCCCCACCAGCACGTTTTAAAGAGCAGGCACAATGTGTATGCCGAGAGATAATGCTCCGTTGATGTGGCCCATAAAGGGGTGTAAAAGGCAGAGGTGCTTTATGACGGAGTGGTTAGTGCCAGTGTGGTTTTACGCCGTCGTCATCGGAGCCACCGTGCGGTGGTGGTTCACGCGGCTGCACCGCGTCCAGGGCCCAGGGGCCGCTCGTGGCTCGTTCCTCTGTCTAATGACCGCTAGGAGGAGTTTGAATGGTCGGCTCACCCTAGTTAGCCCCGTCGGTATGACTGGGAAGTCACCTCATAGCCTCTTATCGATTCTCCGCTGGGATGCTTAGAGAGAAACTGCGGGAGCGCAGGGCAACAATGTTAAATACCGGCCCTTTGTTTTGTAGCGAAGCCTTATTTGAATGGAGGCTCCTGAGGTGAACTTTCGCTATTTAAGCCTAGTGCTGTTCACTTGGCTAAGTGGTTAGCCTCGTTAGCCCACAGGGTTCCGACATGGGGTTAGCGTGGGTGGAGACGTAGGTTAGTACCAGTTTGGCAGTTAGGTAGCCGAGTTATGATTGCATCGAGCGCTTCGCCGTTCTGCTGCATTGTTGAGTGGTGGTTGTTGAAACAGTGCCTCGTGCCCATGTGTTTGGTCAGTGGTATGCCTCATGCCTCTGTAGCGGAGTGGGAGCGTAACCAAATCTCTCAGTCACTTTCCAGGGGCTCTTTTAACATGAGTCACTCAGATTGAAATGGACTAATAATATCCGGCCGAGCTTGGGCCGAAAAGATTATTTCATATTTGAATTAACAAACCCCCCCCCCCTTTTAAATTCACTTATAAAGCACCATTGATTTTCACCTGCCAGCTAATGCCCGTGAATCAACCCAGTGCACTTTCCCTCAGAACGAGCCCGGTTGTCAGCCTGAACTCTCCTGCCACACACAGACAGACAAACAGGTAGTGGGCTCTGACTGCTGCTGATGGACTTTTTAGGGGAGTTTGTAGATTGAACAGGGGACTCAATGTTTCACTTCACAGGGACCAGGGAAGGCATGGGCTGCGGTGTGTTTGTGCGTCTGGGTGCGTACTTGTGTTTGTTTGTATGTATATGTGTGTGTGACCTATTCCCTGTAATGGGCAGCACAGACTGCTGCCTTCCGTTAAGAGCACACACACCGTCTGTCATCAACCTGTCTTCTGGGGCGGTTCTCTGTGCCATCTGCCCGTGGAACGTTATGTACCACACACCCACCTACACACCAGCTTTGTAAACACACAACGCAGCAGCGCAAGCCCAAGTGTAAAAAGCCTTTCTGTTTCTTCAACAGAGCCACACGTCGCTACTGTGCCCACGTGTTGAGCTGGGCAAAGCCAGGCTTGGCTTCAGGTCCGTTTTAGGACCTTTGGGTAAAGACACTTTTGAAGGAGACCTTTGTTTTCCTTTGACACCGTTGCCAGAGTTATTCGTTTGTTCTATGGTATGATCACTATAGTAACCACTACCTTCTCTTTAAAAGGAAGGTGGAACTGGCTAATCGTGCCGCTAAAAGCTGTAACGCGTACGATAAAAGCGTGCCTTTGTGTAATCACGCCGGCTGATTTTCCTGTGTACCTTTCGAATCCCAAAGCCTGCGTGGTTACATTATTCAATTTGAATCCAAATAGAATAGAACATTCAAAGAGAGTGTTATTGTGTCTTTCATTCCTGGTGCTTGTCGTGTTCTAGGTGTGTGCTCTGTGTCGGGGCGGGGGGGGCTGGGCTGGGCTGGGCTGGGCTGGGCTGGGCTGGGCTGGGCTGGGCTGGGCTGGGCTGGGCCGGGCCGGGCCGGGCCGGGCCGGGCCGGGCCGAGCCGGGCCAGGCTGGGCTGGGCTATCGACATGATTCACCCTGTCGCCTTGGAGGCTTCAGTCAGGCCACTTTCACCCATCAGTGTTTTAGTCTGGCCTTGGTATTCTTAATGATGCTCCTCCGTTGTCCCTTCCTCATCCTTAGGTCACTTTGTTTTTCTGTCGCCGTCGTTTCCTACCGCCGCTCAGCCATCACTTTCCCTCGCTCGCTTCACTCTCTTACTCCTGTCGTCCTCTCAAGCCAAGGATAATCTCATCGCTTTCCGAGCACTCTCCTGTCTGTCTCCGGTCGCGCCCTGAGAGCCCGAGGTAGAGGAGGTGTACTCTCCACCATGCCAGGGAGCACCCTGTGTCAATAAGTGGCATCGCGATCAAGTGGGAGGGGGCCGACGAATGTTCACGGCAGAGTGGACCGTTTGTGTGTTGTGTGTGTTTTACAAAGCACTTGGTTTCTAGAGGGTGCATGGTTGGCTTTTAATTGAAGTCCGTAGTGTTTGTGTTTTGGAAAGGTTGCATTAGATTGACACCAATGGACGTGGGTACATGAATAGAACTCAGTAGTGCTGAATGGCTGGGATGCTACGTGTGGACGTGTGTGTTCCCCTGTGTGCATGTGCATCAACCAGGTTAATAGAATCACAACATAAAGAGACATGTTGTTGCTGTTCAAATGCTCCATCCCCGAGACACGTGCAGCAATACAACTCTGACATACAGAAACCGACAGAAAGGTGGACATGCATTCAGGCAGGCAGGCAGGCGAGCAGGCAGGCAGGCAGGCAGGCAGGCAGGCAGGCAGGCAGGCAGGCGAGCAGGCAGGCAGGCAGGCAGGCAGGCAGGCAGGCAGGCAGGAAGGCAGGCGAACACACTGGCACAGGCAGGCGAACAGGCAGGCATACAGGCAAGCAGGCAGGCAAGCAGGCAAGCAGGCAGGCAGGCAGGCAGGCAGGCAGATAGGCGAACACGCAGGCACAGGCAGGCGAACATAGACATTCATGCTGACCTGGACACCTCTGTCCCTTTAAGTGTCTGTCTTCTCGACATACTACACGCTCACACTCTGACTTCACGTGGTTGTACTGGCGTGGCAGGACATGGTGTTGCTGTCTGTAGATTCTGTGTGAGTGTGTGTGTCCATGTGAGAGTGTGTGCGTTTGCATGTCAGGGGAGGTTTCAACCTGAGTGTTCTAAGGCTCCCACCATGGCCGTGTGTCTGCAGTGTTGCCATCTGCTCACTGTGCTGCTCCAACGCTAATACCACACACACACACACACACACACACA
>JAPMUY010000402.1:110000-140000 GCA_026901105.3 Galaxias olidus | reverse complement strand
GACGGAGGCGGAGGGGGAGAAGGGGGAGAGACGGAGACGAGGTGAGGGTAGAGGGCTCTCGTAAAAAGGGGAGGGAGCGATCAAAGGGAGGCGGTGTGGAGCGCGGGCGGCGGTGCAGCAGCAGTGAAACCTGGCCCTGGCCTCTCCTCAGAGCAGGTTAACTGTTTCACCCTGAAGCTATCGGCACGGAGAGGACAAACCTGCACGCCGCGCTACGGGAGAGGGACAGGGAAAGGAAAGGGAAGAAAAAAAAGGAGGAGAAAGAAAAACAGTGGGAGAAAGGGAGAGAGGAGAAAGGAGCGAGAAGGCAGACAGGACCAGGGGATAAGGGCGGGATGGAGGCCGGGGGGGAGAGAAAGAGAGCAGGCCGAGCGTCTTTTCTTTTATTGTGGCCATTAATTAAAGGGCCATCATTGGGGAGAGGGAGAGGAGAAACAATTAAAATGATCCACGAGGCAACAGAGCCCAGCGTTAAACCCACTCTGGAGGGGTACGCCTCAGCTCCACTTCCAGCCAGGGAAGGTGATTACACCAAGGAACACTTTCACAATGGACGTGTTGTTTTCTCTAATCACTGTTTACACGCACTGGCCGTTGTCATTATTTATAATAATCTGCGAACGAGATCAAATGGCAGCTCTTCCCTGAGATCTGCCTTTTGAACGGCAACCTCTTCCGGATGCTCTCAGACTGCCAGCCTGTCACTCCCACATCAGTGGCTTGGCGGCTGTCTCTGAGCTCGCCTCCTTCGCCTCGGCTGCTCGCGCTGCACCGAGCAGAGCAGGGTTTCAAAGTTGACGGGGGGGGTGAAAGACAATCCAATAATAAGTGCCTTTGTTTTCAACAGCAGCAACAACAACGAGTCTTAGTTATTTCCGTCGCCTGTAAAGCGGAAGACGTCTTCATATGAGAGATCGCTCCCTCTCCGGCTCTTCCAAAGCTAGGCCGGGTAACTTTCCCCCCGTCCCTTGCTAAGATTGAACCCCGCGGTGGCAGCGGTCCTGTGATTCCCTGTTTGTATCGGGCAGGTTCAGGGGTACGCTGTATGTCGAAGGTAAGAGCGTCGCGCTGAGGGAGGATGACATGAAGGGAAGGGTGAGGGCCTCTCTTCACGTTTGAGTTGAGACGCCGCCGAGGCCTGTCACCGCTGTATCTAGAGCTAAGCCAGGAGCTGAAGGAACGCCTCCTCCTGTCACCGCTGTATCTAGAGCTAAGCCAGGAGCTGAAGGAACGCCTCCTCCAGGTACCACCAGTGGTAGAGAGCGCGTACTAAGCGTCTGAGCCGCTGCTCCGTACCACACCTCACCCCCACACGCTCCCCGGAGCCCGCTCCCCTCCCCTCCCCGCGGCGGGGTTTACAGCAAGTCTGACAGCATTATTCATGAGCCATGAGTCACAGCGAGTCGCTAGCAAAACACACCTTCTACTGTCCCATTTACCAACACGGCCGCGGCGGGATATTCACTGGATCACACTTTCTTTCTCCAACTCCGTCTCTCTCTCTCTCTCTCTCTCTCTCTCTCTCTCTTTCTCTCTCTGGGACGGTTGCGCCGCGCTTCTCTTGACTACCTCTCTGCACATATCAAACGCTGAGACAGGTTTTTAACACAGGCTCCATGTTGGAATGTGATAACGACAGGGACCATCATTCTGCACGGCGTTTTGGACCAGTGGTAATATGCAAGGAGAAAATAGCTTCCAGATTTGTTTATGGTATGGCAATCAATCTTTGCTGATCAGCCATGGCAATATCAAAATTGGGCTCCTAATAGATCTATGCCCTTAACAGATATATAATTGACAGTTATAAAAAAATGTAAACTTCAAAAACGAAATAAAAAATGCAAATCCAAATCCAGTGTTTAACACGTTCCCTGTGTTCAATTCCACCTTCTTCTAACCTCTGCATCTTGGGAACCGTGACACCACAATTATCCTACATAAACAATAAACAAAACATACATACTGTGATATTTCTGGATGCACATGTATTGCAGTCTATCCGTTTCCGCTCAGGAAGAAAGAGACCAGCATGTAGAAGGACACGTGGGTAAGACTGTTGAGACTCGGCCCGTCTCCTCTTACGCCCTCCACTCGATCACTCTGACCGGACACATCCGGTGCAGGACCTGAACCCGCGACCTCAGCGTCTTCTCTCCATCGTGCTAACATCTCCCACCGCCATGGAGAACTCCTGCTCGGAGGTCACTGAAGTCCGGCTTTATTAAGTGTGTCCTTTGACCCCCCCCGTCTGAGGCAAACGTTTCCGGGACCTTCCGTCAGTAGTTACCCTTGAAGAGCTTCCTCTCCTCTCCCGCTGTGTTTGGAGCTGGGAAGGACTACAGCCATTGATTTTCATTAAGGGCCCGCGCGTGTCTGGCATAATAGCCTGAATGTTGCTCGCCTGTCTGAATACCCAAATGCACCTCCAGTTTCGAGCATAATAAGCCTCTACTGCAGTTCAAAAGACAGTGGAGCAAAATGGGCCCTTGACTATGTGTTGGTAGCCGTATTTTGAATTTAAAATGGAGAATACTTTCTTATATTCTGACTTCCTGTTTTGCATTGGGTCTTGTGGGGGAAGAATATGTGCAAACTGAAAGAAAGCGGAGGGAGATTTACTCATGGTGTGTGCTCCCACTCGGTTGTTTTTTTGACGATTTTTGTGCGTTGGGGAGTTTGCACAAGTGCATGGTTCTAACTACGTCAGACTTAGTGAGGGATATTACATTTGAGGGACTACCTTCCTTTTCCTTTAAGCGTGAATAACACCCTGCATGTATGCAAATGAAGGCTTTGCTGGCCAGACGTGTCACTAAGCCTTCACTCCAAACCACACATGAACTTGAACGCGGGAAACGTGTTTGTCTTGTGGGCATACTTCAAAGGCCCCTTCAAGCAAGTCAAGGGCCCTAGTAATTATCCTCCCTTTTGATAGGGCTCCAACGAACGAACGAACGAACAAAAAAACGGAGGAGACCACTCGCTTTTTTCCCCCCTTTAATTACCTCGTTTATTCACCAGCCCATAAAAAAAGGAGTGTGCGATCGTAATGAGTGGAAAGAGAACGAGGGAAAGAACAGTGAAGGGTAAATTTAACGGAGGGATTTGTCTCCCGCTGCTCCACGGGAAAGGGTGGGATTGTGACAAAAGACGTGGAACGTCTGCCTCTCTCTTCTTCTCTTGGCCTGGATTTGGCACTCAAAGTGTGTTTGAACCTCTCCTTGATTTGAATGTGAATGTAGGACTTTAAAGAGATTCGGTAATATTATACATTCGGTAGATTCTAACGAGTTATCAACCGGTATTTATTCATCAGTCGATATTGAATCTACTGAACTGGTGACAAGAGATTTGCTCTGCGTTTTGTGACTCAGAAGAATCCATTTGGCTTTCTTTGTTTAAATGTCTACCAATGACTTCCTACTTTTTGCTCTTTGTTCCTCTCTCACTCTCTCCATGCCTCTCTCCCTGCAGGCGGAACCCGAGGGCTTCTCCCATTTCCACCTGTATGTGTGTGCAGCCTTCCTGGTACGCTGGAGGAAAGAGATACTGGAGGAGAGAGATTTCCAGGTGAGACTCACACGTTGGGACTCTTCTTGTTCACTTTACTTGTCACCCGACCAAGTAGGGCACACACACACACACACACACACACACACACACACTGCCTAAGAACATGCAAAAATAAACAACGCATAAACAAACACGCTGAAGAAAAGACGCGTTCCTACACACACACACACACACACACACACACACACACGGTGTCCCACCAGTGTCCTCTCCCCAGCCCCGTCCTGGTCATTAACTGCCGGGTTCAAAGGTCACAGGGACTGCATTAGTGGGATGACAGCAGCAGCTGGTCTAGAAGGTGACTTTGGCATCGGAACCAGGGACACATCGTAGCTCTTCTACTCTCTCATACCACATATACTGTATATATATACAGCTCCTCTTACAGCTCCTCCAGGGTGGATCTACCTGTGTGTGTGGGAGGGGGTGGGGCGTGGGGGGTCTGTCTGCACATCAGTTGATTTATAGGTTTTGCGGTTCACTGTTCACCCCTGGTGCACACACACACACACACACACACACACACACAGAGAGAGAGAGAGACAAGCACACATTGCCTCCTGCCTGTCTCAGCCTCCTGGCGTACTGTACTAGACCTCCGGGGCTACGCCGGGGGCTGGTAAACTAAGAGAGGAGAGCCTAAAGTGGAAGGAGAGATGAGGATGATGGAGAGAAGGGACGGAGGACAAAGAAAGAGAAGTGCTTTCTCACCCTTTCTTCTTTGGGCCTCTTTCATGTGCACCGCTTCTAGGCAACAATTGATTTGACAAACACACGTACACAATGCCGGCAAGACATTGCACTCCAAGCCCGAAAGATGAAAGGCTTGGTTTTTGGTCTGATATCGTGTGCGTGTGCGTGTGCGTGTGCGTGTGCGCGTGCGCGCGCCCGGTGTCTACTCAGCCGGCTCCGTCTCTGACTCCGACTCCCACTGCGCTCCACCGCGGGGCCCCTGACTGCCAAATGTCAGGCGGCGCTGCCATTTCCCCAAATGAGCTCTCATTACTACCTCTGTGTTGACGCCGTAATACGAGGAGGAGTCTCTGGCTAATGAAAGCGCCGCCGCACGCAGGGCCCCTCTCTCTGTCCCCAATTACTGCCCCCACTCATCTACAACACAGACCGGCTGAAGTCACCCAAAGGCCACTGATCCAGACCACCTGTCTTTTGACTCGGCTCCGCATCACACACACACACACACACACACACACACACACACACACACACACACACACACACACACAGAGAGAGAGAGAGAGAGAGACGCAGACAGACCCGAGGCTCAGCGAGCGTACTAATCTAGTTTAGGGCCGTTCTTCAGTGGGGTGACGGTCTAAATGGCTCAGCAGTCACACAGTGTCCCTTCCAGCTCGGCTCCGCTCCGTCCACAGAGGTCTGTCTGGTCGTCCTGTGATGAGCAGCGCTTTGAGTCCCAGCCGTGACAGCTTTTAGAGAGGGCTGGTGCAGGGCTCCGCACACAATGGCCAGCCAGCCAGCCCCGCGGCTCCCTCTGCTCGCTCTTCTGGTGCTTCTCTCTCTCTCTCTCTCTCTCTCTTCTCTCTCTCTCGCTCTCCATTGCTCGTTCTCTTTCCATAGTTTTCCATCTATTATTTTCTTTTTCTTTAACCCCCTCTCAGCCAGTCTCTCTTCCTCCATCTCTCTCTCTCTCTCTCCCTCTCTTCCAATACTGCTTCCAATCCCGTTCTCTCTCTCTCTCTCTCTCTCTCTCTCTCTCTCTCTCTCTCTCTCTCTCTCTCTCTCTCTCTCTCTCTCTCTCTCTCTCTCTCTCTCTCTCTCACCCATAGGACCACGGCCGCCAGCCCCCTGAGCTGCCACACTAACTTGGTAGCCAATCAAGCATGCGGAGCAGAAAATGTGAAGTTACGTGCTCTCATTAGCCACATCATATATGAGAGCAGGCTTCTAGTTCAGAAGGGAGAACATATAGGTTGGCTGGGATAGTGCTGTGTTAACACACACTTGAAACATAATTATGATTCACGCCTTCAACTCAGCGGCATTAATCCTAGGAATATTGGCCGTGATTCCTGATTCAATTATTATACTGGCTTGAAGCAGACTTGATATCTCAATAGAACAGATGCAATAGGATATGCAGGGTTTTCTATATAGTTGAGGTTCCTTATTATGTCTGTGGTTACGTGTTGTCTGGAGAAGCGAGAGGCTGCAGCGCTGCTTTGTGAGCGGGGCCAAAGCACTCACTGCCAGTCTGCATTACCACGACGCCCCAGTCAGCCCCAACACAAACACTGCAGCGGCACTCCTAAATGTCCACCAAAGCCGGTGTCAGCGCTGGGTCTGTCAGAGCATCTAACGGCTCAGAGAGAGAGAGGGGGAGAGAGAGAGAGGGAGAGAGAGAGAGAGAGAGAGAGAGACCAGAGGAGAACCGGGGAATGTCACGACCATCAGACTCAAAGGAGGTTAGATGGAGCGTGGTTTATTCAATGATGTAATGTAGAAAAACTGTTCAATTTTCCATTTCAGAAGTGAGTTGAGGAAAAGGTCAAACGCTGTGACAGATCCACAGAGGCAGTGGGTTTTTTTCCCCCCGTTATATCAACGCCACTGATGTGGGCCCCGCAGAATGTATTTTCCTGATTCCGTTACTAACTGGTATTGAAAAGCCAAGATGGGCTGGATATTCATTTGGAAAGTTCATTTCAGGCCGGGCCGATGATGTAGACACAATGCTATTAGTTTACTGAGTGTGTCTCTGAGAGAGGGAGAGGGAGAGGGGAAAGAGAGAGAGAGGGAGAGAGGGAAATGGAGAACTACAAGGGTTAGTATTGGACCTCAATTAGCTGTTATTTCAGCGTGCGTGAACCTGTGGAAATGTCAGCTGTTTCTGTGTGATATATATATACTCACCAGAACCTGCAGCGGCGTAGAAATGTCACAGCTACTTTCTTCTATTTCAATCTTCGTATCGAGAGCTAGAATCCCTATAGGGACTCTGAGGCTGTGTGCTGTGTATGACTGCAGCTCGCTCCCACACGCTGTCACACACACACACACACATAATGCCTAGACGACTCGGGCGCTCCTAGTTTACCCAGAGAAGCCAAACTTCCAATCAGTTCCATCAGTTCCGTAGCAGAGAGGAACAGCATCCGCCACTGAGGCCCAGCCCAAATCCAATCAAGGGAGCAAAGATTACACCTTTCCCTCCCCACAATTTTCAGGCCATATCTTGTGTTTATCGTTTAAAGATGGCTGATCATGCGCGAAGAAAGAAAAAAAAGAAGAATGACGGACCTCGTTTCCATAATTCAGCTCAGGAGAAATACGATGGTGCGTGTGTGTGCGTGAGTGAGTGAGTGCGTGAGTGCGTTCGTGTGTGCGTGCGTGCGTGCGTGCGTTTCTAAGAACCACCTTCCTGCACAGGCAGATGAGGAGGTGTAAACCTGGTCTGATGAATCCCTCCACCTCCACCATTCATCAGTGATCAAGCCCTGCTGTAGGCTAACCTGCGCCAAGTGGGAGTGGAGGCTGTGCTTGGGCTGATGGATGGCAGGGTGGCGAGATTTAATATGCACACACACACACACACACACACAGTGTTGTTGACAAGCCGTGTGCATCCACATTGGGCAGAGGCACGCAGTAAAAAGAGGGGAGGGGATGAAGAGGGAAGAGCGCGGAGGTGTTCCTAACATGACAGTTATCTGTAGCGTTCTGGTTTCCCTACCTCTTGTCTCATCCCCTGGACCTCGCGCGTCCTCGTAGAACACGCAGAGCCGAGCACAGACGTCAACGGAGAGTGTGTCTGTCTGCGTGAGAGATCATTTATCTGTGTGTGTTTGTAAGTGCTATTATTCCCCAGACTGGTGTCCCCGACACCCTCTCGTAGTTTCAGAGACATTCCCATGGAACGTGAGCTTTTCAGCTGGTGGCCTTGGCGCTCTCTGATATGAAAAAACAGAAATACTTCTTCAGAGGATATTACCTCTCAAGAGGCTGAGCTTTTTCTATCCCCGTGTCCGCTCAGTGACTTTTCTCCATGCTATTCTCCTCGTTAGCATAGTCATTCGAGGCGTTAGGTAACTGATAAGCGAGATGAACTGTGCATTCAACCCTGCCTCTCCACAAACGCTCACCATGGAATCAGTATGTGTTAATCACACATAATTGTACACGTACATATTACATACACTTGCAAGTTGTGATGTTCTCTTTGGTGTAAGGGGGTAAGGTCATGTCACCCATTGGGCCGCTTGATTGATTGGCTATTCAAACTGAAGTGGACAGCTAGAACGTGAACGATTGGTCTCCAGTCAGTAGGATTGCAGTCTAAATATAGCCTCTCTCTCTCTCTCTCTCTCTCTCTCTCTCTCTCTCTCTCTCTCTCTCTCTCTCTCTCTCTCTCTCTCTCTCTCTCTCTCTCTCTCTCTCTCTCTCTCTCTCTCTCTCTCTCTCTCTCTCTCTCTCTCTATTCATCAAGTTCTGGCTACTTATTCTATTAGCCTTAGCACACACAACACACTGTCCTTGGTCTAGGGTGTAACCCACACGTTATGAAGACATTAGACATGGTTACTGTGATTTAATGTTCCTATGTGAAAAGGCTCCGGCCGTCCGGCGGTCATTAGGCCTCGGTGTCTTTTTCCCCATGGCTCTGTGTCCGGCCTGCAGCCCCTGCGGTAGCCGAGGGGGACATGGAACGGAGTCACACATGTATGACGCGTGACCCATGGCAACGGCGTGTCAAGTTGACTGATGGAGGAGCCTTGAGGCAGGAACTCACAAAGAGGACATGCTCCATGTCGTTTTCTCTCCCTCTCTCTCTCTCTCTCTCTCTCTCTCTCTCTCTGTCTGTCTGTTTCTCTCCTTTGGTAGTGGGGGGGGGGGGGGGGGGGGTGAATGGCGGCTCTGCTCTTTGGACTCTTTGACGGCCCCGTGAGCTGTTCGCGATCCGATCACGCCGCCGGGACTATTTATGGATCCCTGTTGTTTCCGCTTTCTTTTCCTTCTTTTCTTCTTCTTCTAAACAATCGCTTTGATCACAGGAAACCATTTGTTTTCAACCTGACAGGTCTTTTACACAATGCCCGAATTGATTGCAATAATAATAGTCCCTCGCTCCCTGTTGGTACCTGATTGTTGCCTCCGCCTCCCTCTGTCTCTCTACCTCAGTTAATGGAGGAAATGTGTGTGTGTGTGTGTGTGTGTGTGTGTGTGTGTGTGTGTGTGTGTGTGTGTGTGTGTGTGTGTGTGTGTGTGTGTGTGTGTGTGTGTGTGTGTGTGTGTGTGTGTGTGTGTGTGTGTGTGTGTGTGTGTGTGTGTGTGTGTGTGTGCACGTGCACGTGCGTGCGTACGTACGTTGGTGTGTGCGTGTTCGACCAATAAAAGGTTGACTGGCCCCGGCGAATACAGATGCGATATGTTGGCCTCTGTTTTTCAATCTCTGCTTAACAAAGTTAAACTCTAAAACAGCCCTTCTCAATCCCCGCCATCTGGCCTCGGCCCAGTCCTCCAGCTCCTGAGGAACAACCCTATTATGCTTTAACAACCCACCTCCTCTCTGCTGAGGAGGAGGGAGATAGACAGACAGACAGTCAGGAAGGAAGGAAAGGATCGGGAAGCCAGGGGTAGAGGGTCTTCTCACTGTAGCCCTGTAATTGTGCCCCGCTCCCACCGGCTGAAAAGCCCCTCTCGATGCTCAGACATTAGCCCCGCCCCCTGTGGTCTGCAGCCTAGAGCCTGCCGCGCGGCGCTAACCACCCTCATTCCACTTCATCAGGCCTCCTAGATTGAACTGCCCTTATGTGTGTGTGTGTGTGTGTGTGTGTGTGTGTGTGTGTGTGTGTGTGTGTGTTTGTCACACACTGTAGTGCTGGAGCCCGACGAGATGGACGGACGCTAGACTGAATTACTCCTGGTGAAATAGACTCTTACTACGCCCCTTGGAGCTGATCTTTGCATACACACACACACACACACACACACACACACACACACCCTGATTAGGAGCGCCGCTGTGTGTTCCCCTTGGGAGAGCTCCAGCAGCGTGTATGTCAGGGCTGCCTGGCGTAATGCAGCTGTTAGCAGGGTACCCTCCACCTCCTCCTCCTCCTCCCGGCTCTGATCAACTCCCTCCATCTCCTTGCGTTTCTCACTCAGTCTTCCACTCCCCTGATCCGTCTGCTCCTCCGTCACCCTGCTGTGTCGGACCCCCCCCCCCCCTCCGCCTTACCTGCTCCTCCGGTCCACTCTTCATCCTCTCACCTGCTCCTCTTCTCTGGTCCTTAGAGGAAGTGACTCTGCTATTCTCAGCCACTGCGCGCGGTTCTCCTCCTCTCTCCGTCTCCTCAGTACTCCGTAGGAACCTCCTCCCCTCTGCCGAGCAGGGCGTGTGGTTGCCTGTGGCGACACTTTGCCGCACACTACAATAGTCACAGAGTGGCGCCACATTGTCTTTTACAGTGTCTTCTTTCTTCCCCCACTCCCGCTGTCTTAAGACGGTATCTCTCTTTTATTGCCCCTTTATTACCGCTCTGTTTCCACCTCTCTCTCTCTCTTCCTCCTCCTCTTCTTTGTTAATAACACTTCCTGTTTATTTCTCCATGTCTCCTCCAGGGCCTGATGATTCTGCTGCAGAACCTGCCCACCATGCACTGGGGCAACGAGGAAGTCAGCGTGCTATTGGCCGAGGCCTACCGGTTGAAGTTTGCCTTTGCCGACGCCCCCAACCATTACAAAAGATGAGAGTGAAGCGCCCACATGTCGTTTACCCTAACGCCCCACCTCTAACCCCTGCCCTTTTGCACAGCAAGCTACTGAACTTAAACCTTTATACCCCCAACAAACGAACGGCTGTGCTCTCCTCCTCCTTCCTGGGATCAGTGTAAAGCTCTCCCCCACTGTAGGCAAGACTTCCTGTTCGACTTCCTCTCTGGTCGCTTTTTAAAAAGAGCAAGAGTCTACACTCCCGTAGGGTCAGAGCATTTTGGAAGAGAGAAGACCCCCACCCCATCCCCACTCTTCAAAAGAACAGAGGTCCAGGTCCGCTTTTTCTAATAAACAGTGTGTTTCTGTTTGTCCCTCGGCCAACACAGTTCTGTAAGTGGGTGCAGATGTTGTTTGTTTTGCGCAGTGTTGCAAGGAGTTAAATGTGTTTTCTCTTGTGTGACAGAATGATTATTAATTAGGTATTATTAAATGGAAGACAGATTGAGAGAGTCGGGACGAGTTGTAGGAAGCGTGTTAGAAAGTTAGTCTGAGAGATGACACTTTGTTCCAACCTTCTCCAACACACACACACACACACACACGCCATCGCCTACTCCTCTCACCTTCCCTCGTCGTCATGGTTTCAGACAGTGGGTTCTAATGAAAGTGGAGACACAGGCACATCAAAGGCAATAACGAACTGTTGGGGCAGAGTGAGCTCTGCTTTGATTTGAACATGCTTTACTGACTGTCGATGGCTGATCGCTACTAATACTATCTCTGAGCCAAGGACTACCTCAGCACCCACCCACACACACAAACACACACACACACACAGGCTCCAACCAGAAACATCATTAGAAACCTAGCATACTTTGTTCTCTCTGTCAATTCACCTCAGATAAATTAATGTCGACTACATAAACATGCAGCCGTGCATTTGCGTGCAACATTCAGCTGTGCCTGTTTGTTTTCATATTCTTAGATTGGAAGTGGATTAACTATGTATATGTATGCATAAAACATAACAAACAAATGCACAGTGGTGATCAGTTTTACTGAGGTTAGCTAGAGTTCAGGAAACCCTTACTAACACTTGACTTGAAATAATAACAATATAACATGTATGAAGTGAATATGTCTGGAATTGAACCCGAGTTGGCTGCTCACTCTCCAAAAATAATTGGCATGAAAACTGGAAGTCCGTTTGAATTACGCATGACTCCTCATCTGAGTTGCCAGTGTCAGTCACTTCCCTCAGTTTACCCTTTGAGTGGTACCTTGGAAAGCCCTGTTTTCCTGTTTTTTCTTGCCTTAACTTTGCTGCCTTGGTTGGGTGACTGTGTCTTTTTAGCCTGAGCCGCGGGAAATGGCGGCCGCACCATATTGGTGTGAGTGAGCGATATTGAACGAGACGTTGATGATATAATGTGACGCTTTTATCGTCAGAGCCTCCCCCGATTGTCCGCAGAGGAGCCGTAATCGTTGCACGGCGTGCTAACAGTGTGCGCAGGTTCATCGAAAGAGATGATGGATTAGCATTAGAGGGGCTCTGCCGGCATGTGTGAGCTAGACCTTTTTGATCATGTCATAGTGCTTTGAACCCTGTGCCAGTTCCAAACCCTCTCTCCTATACTCCGTCAATGCACACAAACAAAATGTGTGCTGTTGTTTTCATTTTACTTTTTGTACAAACTATCTTTTTGAATCAGTTTTTTTAAAGTTTTTTTGTTTTCCCTTTCTCTCTCCATTGTTTTATACTGTTTACATTAGCCTATTGAGTTGTGCCTAACGCAGAGCTGTCAGAAAAACAATATTGATTTGACTATCTATGATCATGGAGGATCTGCTAATGACGGGAGGACTGTGTTGGTGTTTTCATTGGAGATTTCTTTGTACCTGAGAATCATATCCACGACTTTCAGTCAGTCAGCTGCCTTCTGCGATGCGGTTTGATGCCCATGCACCGGACTGACCTTAGAAAATTACACCGACTCAGGACAGGAGGTTACCATGGCAATGGTAGTCTCTGTGTTAGGGGATCGGAGCCCTCCCACAGCAAAAACACACCTAAAAAATATATTTTTAGCATCTCTTGGAGCTTGACTTAAGGTAAAATGTCTGTTGCCTCCTGTTGTTGTTTTTTTTTGTTTAGATTTTTTGGAGTGGTTCATTTTTATGGTTTGCTTATTTTTCCAGACATTAATGTTTCTGAAAACAGAACTATATACTCCCTGTTGACTTCTGACGAGTCCTTTGTATGTCATTGCGCTGAGGGTCAGCTGAATTGTTCTTAAGTTTAAAAATATGTACAGAGCAAATTTTGAAACAAAGATCTGTAAATAGAAAAACTAAAGTGTAAATAAATGATATATATGACCAAACTGTTCTAAATGTTTTTAGTTTTTTTGATTGCGTGTGTTTTTGTTTCCTTTGATTAAGCACAGCCAAACACATTTCCCCCACTTCACTTGACATTATGCAGCATATGTAAGTACGAGGCAAAAAATATCTTCATAACACGACCATTAGAACCACATGATAAAACACAGTTGTTGAGCTGGTAATGTTTTAACGAGTCCAACCTGCAGTGTGTTGCTGTGTTCCGTGGCATGCGTGCCTAACCGCTGTGGTAATTTACGGTTCACTCCTAATTGTAGCTCTTGTATTCCGTGCATGTTCCTCT
Organism: Galaxias olidus; assembly: GCA_026901105.3. NCBI lineage: Eukaryota > Metazoa > Chordata > Actinopteri > Galaxiiformes > Galaxiidae > Galaxias > Galaxias olidus. The sequence continues at coordinate 127,048 of JAPMUY010000402.1, read as the reverse complement.
TATACTCTTGACTGGTAAACAGGTTTTGTTTTGGTCCCTCTGGCACACTTTGGTAATTAGACATTTTGTAGTGTGTGTAAAGGAAGGGGAACGAGTGGGAAGGGGACTTTGTATGCATGTGTGTGTGTGTGTGTGTGTGTGTGTGTGTGTGTGTGTGTGTGTGGGGGTGGGTGGGTGAGTAAGAGAGAGCGTGGACGTATACCAGTGTGTCTTGCATGTGCACCACAGACTCAAGCAGGGGGTCCCTCGCTCTCGTTAGGCTGACTGATGTTCACACTGGCAGCCAATTACAACCCTGCGGCCACCCAGGACCACAGGCGGTTCATGGGAAATTAAAAACACATTAAAACCACCAGAGCTCCCTGGCACACACACTTACACACACCTACTACGCTCAAGTGCTAGTGTCAGTGCCTGTATGTGCTAATGGCAGCTCACCGCGTGACGTCCGTATAGAGAAGTGAGCCCGTTGGGTTAAATAAAAGACCACCAGGCAAATCGGGATGTCTCCTGGGTACCAGGACTCACAGAACATTCAGCTATTTGGAAAAAGCCCATACTTTTTTTATCCAATCCCAGCTATGTATTGTGTGTCTCATTGATGAAAGTTTTGTGGAGCCATGACCCCCCCCCCCCCCCCCCCCATGCAGCATGGTCGCTTAGATTATGGTGTTGCAAGCCTCTGTGACTTCTGTGTTTGGGTGAGAGAGCCAACAGAAGGGTTTCCATGTACCTGTATGTAAAAGAGTTGGACAAGTGTGTCTAGTATGAGGCAGAGAGAGAAAACCACTAAGAGAGACGGGTAACGGTTTGTAGACCTGCATCTGCTGTGGCGTGTTTATGTACAGGGTTCTTATTAACTTACCAGCCTGGCTCATGTCAGCACGGTCCCTCACAGCCACGGCAGCGTCCGCTCTGGAATATGGGAACCTCATTTAGGACTACGCAGGCGCCCTCTCCTCTGTGACCAGTGGAGCCCACGATGAGTCAGCCGCACCCGGCCCGAGAGCAGCAGAAAAGCTTGGGGGGGTTCTATTAAAACTATGACTACAGTCGGCAAAAATGTCAACCCACCCAACTCGTCACAGATTGAGCTCCTGCGGAGCCGTCCACGTTCTGCGCTAAGACGCGCAGCGCCCCGTTGTCTAATCTCCGTGTCAGAGGTCATCCCCTGTTAGATCATCCACTCCCTTTCCATTCCTCCACTGGCCCATCCGACCTCCCCTCCCTCCGTCCTCTCGCTTCCATCCATCTCTCCCTCCATCCCTTCCTCAGCACCTCTCAGCCTCCCAAGGCCTCTCCCACCTCCATCTCCTCCTATGTAGGAGTGAATCACACTGCCGCTGGACATCCTAGCATGCCTGCTGCCTCGTTAGTGGTTATGATTAATATTCATTTGGTTTTCAGGGGGGAGCCTCTGCATTTTAAGAGAAGGGGAGCGTCTGGATGGAGCTGGGGGAGGGGGTGGGATGTAGCCCAGAACCATATTAAGAGAGAGAGAGAGAGAGAATGCCTTGCTCTTGGTGCCGACTATAAACAAGCAGATGTTAGTAAACAGATTGTAGCACCTGAAGGGATTGTGTGTGTGTGGGGGGCAGAGTGTTGGCAGTGCAGAGGAAGCTGACGGTGCACAGCACAGATGTGTTTGCTGCTGTGACTTCGGGCTTCACTCAGGAGAACAAGATATCTGCAGGTTCAAATGAGTAGGTGCACTTCACTGCAATGCATATGGCGTTAGACTGAAACAGTTTGCTACTGTACAGTAGTGCACGCACAATAGAGATCATTCACACTACATCAGGGTTTTCGGGGGTAGGCAGAAAACCTCTTGGTTAACGCACATACATTGTTGTTAATTTATACTAAAGGCTCTAATGAAAGCGGAGGCAATCTGTTCACTACCTATCACTACCTGTTCACTACCTATCTTCCTCACGAAAAACAAATGACTGTTGAAGCTTTCGTACTCCACTGGTTTTGAGAAATGGAAACCGCAAAATGAGAATAAAATAGAACCAAACTGCAGAGCCGTTTTCCTCAAATATCCACCTATAGGGAATGTGTCCGTTAGACCAGTCCTAAGGTTTGTTTAGATTCCGGTAGACCGCTTCCCTGTGCTGCAGTCAGGCTGTTTACATACTATCCCCGGAAGCGTTTAGCACACTTTATTTTCTGAACAGCTCGCTCAAGCCTAAGTGGCTACTTGACTAAACAAAATGTAGATTTCCCGGTTGGGCTTTTCTGCCTGTACTGGAGCTCATATTTACTTGCGCTTTGCATGTGTTGTGTTGGTCTTTAATGTTCTCACTCTCTCTCTTAAAACACAGACACCACTTGCTCGTGGCAAAAACACCTACCCCTGAAGGACCCTCATTTTCTTACATCCAATCAGTTCTTTGTTTTTCTCTGGGACATGTTCCTAGCAATTAACGGCCTGATGAACAAGTTAGCCAACCACCAATGCATCTCATTTGAAGTAAACAACGCTTAGATTAGCCTTACAAAGGAGCACTCATTTGAATGCAGGCCTTTTGAACATGTCTGTTTAGCAGCGTGAAATAATGTGCAGTGAGAAAGCTCTAGATGGAGTCCATTGTCTTTCAAGTGTTTACATTTATATTCAAGTGGGTCCTCTCGTTAAATATGACTAACCGAGTTCGGTTCCATTATGTGTCCCAGCGTTTCTGCACACTCTCTATTTCAGTATAAACTCCATTTGTTTTCACTTTTGCTCCTCCAGTAAAACGGGGTAGCCAAATGATTACGCTGCCAAATTTCAGAGAGAACTAAAAGTGTGAAAGTACTGCGTTAACAAAGCAAGCATACGAGCACACTAAAGGCCATGTGCCCACAAAAATAATCAGAAGCCATACCAAGTATAAGTAGATCAGGTAGTACAGTATCTCCCGAAGTGTGATCAAAATCAGTTTCAGACGTTACAAAATGATTGAGCTAATAATTTTAAAATTGTCTACAGTATGTATGTATGTCTAACCATGCAGAACAGTAATAGGCCATAAATTGTCAGGATTAGTGTAATTACAGCAGTGAAGCAAACATGTAACCCATTTAAAAAGAGATAATCAAAACAATAATCATTGGGAGAAACATTAAGTTGTGTTTTGGGTGAGTCAATGGTCTGAGTAAAGCTTGAGAAAGTTGCATAGCATCACAAATCCAACTGCATTACTGGTAACATTCTGAGTAATAATATTTCCCTTAGCAAAAGCGTTCTGGAACTGTACAAGTGAAAAGTCCAAGCATATACAGCATCCCCCAAATAGCTTAAACCCAGAGAGATACTTTCAAAAGTCCCAGGATGTATCTTGATAATGTATATTGACATACATCCCCGTTCAAACAACTCATACGTTTCAGAATGCCAGCTGGTATTAAAAGGCCCTCATTTTTCTTCCCGAACTCAGATTATGCTTGCCAGTAGTTCCCACTGATCCCCAACTGTTATGCATTCTGTATCCTGTTGCTTGTTCACAGCACTAATGGACTGTGCTAGTTTTACTGCTGCTGTATTATTTAAACGATGGGTGGGTGAGAGAAAGTTTAGAGGAGTCATGATTGATGTCTTGGGAAGCAGCTATGAACCCAGGTTGAGTTACTGCAAAGTGAACGAGCCCTATCATAAGAAAACAACTCTCTATGTGCAGCACTCGATGTGTTGGTTACAGGGTGTAATGAAATGAACACGCTCATCAAAGCTTTTATGAAGGCACACGCGTGCCTGGGCACACGAGCATACTATGGCTGTGATATTATTCGTTCAAATAAGTCGCAGAAGGCTAACGCTTTGCATCCTGCTGTCTACATGTATGTGTAATCTTGTATGTAGTCTCTTCTGTTCTCAGTAGCGGGGACATTCATTTTGTATGTATTTTGTATGTGCCACTGCATCTGTACATTAACATTTAAGGCTATGTAAATTGTGGATGATTGGGAGGAGGTACTAGGGAAATAGGGATTGATGCTTTACTAACTTACAGAACGCGTACATTTTCTTCAGGCTGAGATATTGTGTTGAAGATGTTCATCTTTGTGTAAAGACTGTGTTTGTGTGTGTGTGTTTGGAAGCGCGTCTTTGTCACTGTGTGTGTTCTGAGGAGATCTGTCAGCAGCAGAAGCAGATCAGCTGTGTGTGCATGCCGTGCCCTGTTTACTACCTGGACATTGGCTGGCTGGTGTTCCAGAACCAACGCATGTTTCCCTTTACGTGAAAAGCTGCTGAGTGATCTGGTGGAGTGTGGACTTAGTTTGGACTTCTCTCTGTGTGCTTTCTGGAGTCTGGGCCCCTGAAGGGCCCACAGAGTCAGGGGACATGACTACACTGGTGTCCTGGGCTGGTCCTAAACCTGCATGTAGATGGGATTTCTCTATTTGCAAGTAATAAAAACTCCATACTAAACAATACATGATCCAAGGTCTAGTCAATAGAACATGCAGGATATAAATGGCGTACATCCATAACCATAAAGAAGGTCCTCCATGGTCAAATCTTCAGCTTGAGGACCCTGAGGGCTCATTGTAGAGCCATCCTCTTAAGTTGTTCAGTTTTCACAGGTATCTCCTTTGCATCTGATACTGAACCTACTGATGCCTTTAAGGGATCCCCTGTGTCCACCCCCCCCCTTTCCTCTAACCCCCACCTCTCCCCACATTCATTTTCTTCAGGTAACACACCTGCACGGAATTGTCTTATCCACAGAAAAGACAGAAAAGCAGAAAAGGCATCTTGAAAGGGACCCTCCGCTTGACAGCCTACGAGGGGATACAAATTAGGAGTTTGCAACTTCAAACGAGGCGCACTAGCAGCACCCTCCCCTCTCCTCCTGCCAAGGGTTTGCTTCAGCGCGTTCCAGCGGCTGTCTGTGAGGCCCGCTAATAAGCTGGGGTTCCACTCCGGTCGTGGAGGTGTCAGAGAGACTGGAAGACAAAGGCTGCTTCTGTTGTTCCTGGCAGTGGATGTGCACGCACTGTGAAGGTACTGTGCTGACAGTTGGTCGGCTTCAGACAATACGCGTCTTGAAGTGAGCCAGAAGGCGGTGTGCAACTGTTGATTTTTCAGAGACACAATGGGCTTGGGATTTCCAACTCCTCTGGGAGATATTTTTTTTAAATCAAGTGACTGCGCGATGTCATCAATTACTGACGTCAGACGTTTCCCACCGTCCCTTGGTTGTTTCTCCTGAGACTTTCCGTTGGTTGTTCTGTATAACAGCATGTGGAAAGGTCAGATGACAGTGAGAACCGCTCGTCGTGGCCAGTGTGTTGACCCAGCAGAGCTAGTCGACGTACAGGTAGAGGAGCATTTGCAGGCGAGTGGGCCATTATTTCAGACATGTGGACTGCACATATCGACTTGTCTAGTATTGAGTGGTGCTGGAGGCTGTTTTCGTTGATTACATGTACGAACGTGCACATCCGTGTTGGCGCACTCACACTCAATCACAAAGTCTCACTCATACACACACACACACACACACACACACACTTTATATATATATATTGATTTACACCTTTAGTGTTGGACATGTGTTTCATGTGATATGTCGAGGATTCATGTTTCCGCAGTGGATACAGGAACACAGTACAAAATCTCCATTATCCATGAAGCTGTGTGGGTGCTCCTCTCATCTCTTTCTTATCACACTTCCTATTTTGTTTGGGTCTCCGAGGAAAGGAATGGAGGGATCAGGCTAACTCTGCGTAAAGCCACTTGTTACAGAGGCTTTTCACCGGAGCAGCTTAGCTGGCCATCCATTTCAATGTGCAATCAAATATGAATGCGATGCGGAGCTGTGCAGCTCTATTACAGCGGCACGTTCGTTATCAGCCTTGCTCTGCATTTGTCTGCTCGTTCATTTATTCTAATATGAGGAGTAAAGGTCGCCCATCTTTGCAGTCCACACTCCCCTTTGCCAGAGATTAATGGTCCATATTTTTCAACAGCCCTCATATGCAGAGAAAGAGCGGGATTGAGAAATGTCAGCGCTCAAATTGAAAGCTGGCTGCCTCTAAAGCACAGCACACACACACACACACACAGGCCCATGCACCCCCAGTGGGATGTCATCAACGGTACGCTGTGCTGGGAGTGTCTCTGTGCGCCGCTGACTCACTCTCCACTGGAGTGCCCCACTGCTCAGATCACCTGCTGGACACACACACACACACACACACTATTTTCTCTAGATATGCTGGCACAAACACACTTACTCACATTGAGGACCGGTCTCAGATCATTACCACCAGCTGTAATGGAGCAAATCATACACACTGGGATCAGACAAGTAAATAGCAGAAATAGCCCAATGCGCAGGCCACCCTGAGCATGATTTAGAGTGTGCATGTGCTTGTGCCCACTGGCATATTCATTTCTGTCAACTAATCTGCATCAGTTGCTTGTTCTCTTGATGAACCCTCGACCTTCAACGTTAATGAACAAGTACATACACACTCCATGGCATTATTGACTACTACCAATGCATACCATAGCACTACTGGCAAATTTAGTGGGCCAGGCCCAGGAGACCAGAAAGCTATACATCCACACCAATGTAGAACGTTCCTTCCCCACTAGTGAGCGACCGCCACATTATACCAAACTACAGTTCCTACTTTATCATTTCCTGTCGCCAAATATAGCTGCAGCCAAAAGGAACAGTGAGCCTGTGAGACCGTGAAGGTATCATTTCTAAAGGAAGGGGGGTTGCTTCCAAGAAGCTCATGTGGTTGTTTTGAGAAAACAGACCATGTGTTTTTTTTGGTCTCTTTTGGAGGTCCATGGCCAGCTGGCTGCTTTCTCTAATAGCTCTCATTGACATGGGTCAGAGGTGGAGGACACATCCAGCCACTAGGGGCACGTTTGCAGGTTGTTCTTGGAGTGGTACACTAAGGAGCATAGTGTGGGTATGTTTTTTATTCAATGAAAATATATCCACCAGGCGTGTCTTTGCATTACAACCTTAACTTACTTAAACTACGGAGCACAAGGTGAAATCTTTTTTACTTATACATGCTCATTTTTCGTGCTATGCAAATCAGCAGCATACCAATCAGTACCATATTAACTACTGGAGTCTAGAAAGTCAATTCACTCCTGTGCACTTATTTTACTCCCATAAACTTTGCTGGGATTCCTGTTTCAGCTCGTTTGCCACATGCTCTGGGTTTTATTATGAAAAAAGGCAGTTCATATAAAAAATTTTCTCCTTTCTTAGGTCATTCATCCTATCACTGAAATGAAGAGTGTTATCATGGCGGAAACTTCCAACTGGACTGAGGCACTCTGTCATGGCACATCGAATGAGCGGAGAATTCACCCTCTATCTTTAATGTCCCCCCCCCCCCCCCTCCCTCTGTCCTTTCCAAGCTGGTGGGGCAAAGTGTATCCAGACAAAGTCTAATTGCAAAACGCTGTTCCTTTCACCTCTCATCATCTTGTAACAATGTGCGATGGAGTGTGTTTCTGTGTTTCTGGCATGGGCAGACATCATGCTAGCCACTTTGCCGCCGCGCCGCACATACAGCACGGCCAAATGAAAAGCCACATCATACCGACGACGCTATTGTGAAGCATCGATGTCCCATCAGGCAGTGTTTTGTTGTACCATTATACCGCCCACCATGGATTCCTTTCCACGGAATAGCCGAGTCATCCTGTTGTACTAAGGGGCAAGGGGTATTGTGTGAGGGCGTTTAAGTGTTGATCCTCTGGGTCTAACTCCAGTGTATCCGCAACGCTTGTTCAGGTCTGCAGGGTCCTCTTCTTTGCTTTTGGCGGATCGATAGAGCTTAGCACCCATCAGGGGATACACGGGCGACTGCAGAGGTTGGCTATAGCTTGACTGATAATGAAAAGTCCCCTTCAAAGGCTAACTCACTGCTTCTTCTTTGGCCTGCCTCCCAATAGCACACGCAGACGTTTTAGCAGGCGGTGACTCCGCGGACGCACACACCCACTGTGACATGCACATACATACATACACAGAAGAGTGGATGTTGGAGGTCTTCCATGGGGATTTTTTTTCATGTTTTATTCTGTACCTGGAGGATTAATCGAGAGTCTAATTTAGGTTTGCTAGGAAAGCGGGACATGATGTTAACGCCCACAGCGTGCTGTACATTAACTATGCACGTTTTTGTGGGGCCATGTTAAGCATTCACGCCACGCTTTGAAACGTTGCCAACTTCCTTAATCTTGCAAAAAAAAAAAAAACACAGAAGGAATTCACGCTCTGGCGCTTCGCGTGCTATGGGGCATAGTTTATTTTTCATAGGCACTTTCTCTGATGCTGTGCTGCTTCATAACTCTGCATGCGGCCTCTTGAGTCGCTTCAAAACCAGCCATCCAAGCAAAACCTGCTTCCAAGCCGCTCTCAGGATCCCCCCCATCCGAAACATGCATAAGACATCATAGGCTTCATTTCAAACCGCCGATCAATATGTCTTGAAATATGAAATGGTGTTCCAATAGACAGGAAGGAGGGGTATGGCGTGCCCGATCGATCTACAATCCAGAATAGAGCGGCCATTCATAGTGCAGACGGTGAGCGCGGCAGACAGGACGACCAGGATGGGGGCTGCATACTGATGGGAGTCTCCCGGGATTCTGTCTCATTGGGAGTGATTGGAATTCGCATGTGGAATTGACTGGGAACTTCTTCAGCATGAGGCACAAAGCTCAGCCGCACCGGCCTCTATTTCGGAGAGACTTTGCGCCTCGTCTCGCCTCTTTCCTGCTCCGTTTCGTTTCCCTCCTCCTCTGCCTCTCAGACTGTGCATCTCCCTCCTCTGTCATACTCTACGGTGGACGGTAAACACACGCGCACACACACACACACACACAGGACGTGATGCGCCCGATCTCCAAAGCGCTCCTAAAGGCTTATTACCAGTGGGGCTCGGTCACCGCGGCAGGGTCTGCTTCATTAGCCGTGGCATTTAAGCAGGCCACCTCGGCGCCATGTCCGAGACAAATGCCAGCGTGCGCTGACTATTATACTGACATGTGTGGAAAGGTTAATACAGCCTATAAGTGGTGGGGGAACTCAGATCTTTGCCAGCTCACTGGCTGTGATCAGGTGGCCTTTGCCTGCTGGGTGGGCCGGGCCTCACCCCCCTGGGAGGAGTATGGTGTATCCATACACTACCCATCCCTGCCCCCACGTAGAAATCAAACTGCCACTAATGAGACGGATCTCAGGAACAGAGAGACCAGTGGGAACAGGAAGTATTTCGAATAAAACTTTCTTTGTCTAATGAGAATTGTGTGAAGACCCGGGTATGACAGTGTGAAAGTGCTAACCCATTATATTCGTTGTATAACGGCGTGTCTGTGTGAAGGCATGAAAGCAATATTCCACGAGCCAGCCCTTTGCCACAGGCGAGAGAGCAAGAATGTATTTAACTGATCGGTGTGGCTCAGTGCCTGGCTGTGTCCTCTCACTTGAAAAGACAAATTCTCAAAGGTCTGCGCCAGAAAAATGATGGACTTGGAGACAGGAATAAATGAGAAACCCAACTGAAAAGATGGGGTTGTGAGAGGTGGTTGGAGTAGGCACGGGGAGGCGACAGCCAGGCCCAGTTCCCCAGCCCTTCAGTGTGTGCACTGTGGCCTCGTGGCGCCCGCCGTCAACGGTGGAAAAGCACACCGCGTTTCCCAGTGTTCCGAGCACACCGTAGGGGACTCCGGGGGGCAACATGTCGTACCTTGCTCTCCGCTGAAAAGCCCTGTTCAGACCAGAGTGGAAATCCAAAACAACGTGTTGATATGTTGGTAAGGCAGCACGGCGAGCCGAGCCCTGCTCCGGGGGAGAAGCTGTCAGAGTGCTCTGCCTTTGCGTGGGCCGTGACCTGTGTGCGGTGCGGTCACAGACCCGGAAGAAGACATTGTTCCACCCGCTGCAGCCGCCACGATTAGGTGAGGGCGCGATGATGATGAGGGCGCAGCACGGTGGAGACGGAGAAGGCTTCATACACTCTGGAAGGAATGCTGGTTTGGGACATCACATTGGCATGGAAAGAAACATTGTTTTTCATCTGTGTCTTTTTTGCAACATTAAATAGGCGCATAGGAAGGTACTTCTGTTTGATGACTCACTTGAAGAGGTAGAATTTAGAGAATGGTCAGGCTGTTTTAGACTATTTATGTATCTGTGTAGGGACAGAGCGGCGCCCATTGTTGTGTGTGCGGGTGGAAAGTAAGAGGTTAATGTTGCATGCCACTGTTGTGATGTTTGGGAGCATCTGTGTGAGTCATCTCTCTTAATCATGGGTCTGCAGGCACGGGCCCATGCCACCGAAATAACCATCCACCGCTTGATGCCTTCTGTTGACTCTCCGCCTGACATACACACACACACACACACACACAAACACACACACACACTCACACATACAGACTTTTTGAGGCACACAAACAAATCTATGTAGACGACACTAACAAACTGCACACCCATGCCCACAAACAACCCAATATGCACACAGACCAAACCAAAAAAATAAATGATTTATTTGCTTTGATTTTGGGGAGACATTTTGTTTCATATAAACCAGTCTGCGATCTGAAGAAGAATTCCACCATGACAGACTCCCCCGTGGCCTCTCTCAGAGTGTTGGCAAAGCTGGGTAAATCCCTCCGATGGGCGGAGAGCTTTTCCCATTACCCTCTGCCACCCCACCGTCCTTCGCTGTCTACCGGCCACTGCGCCTGGAACGACAATCTAATAAAGACAATAAATTCACCCAAAGCACCAAAAAAGAGCCTCTCCGAATATCCCTGTCACTTTCCCTCTCCTAATGATTATACAGGTCGCTGGGGCTCAGGCAGATTATGATTATTATGGCGCGCGGCTCGCGTCGTTCGCTTGTCTAACCTCACCAGCACCTCTGAGTAGGCTTGGGATTGAACGATAAATTTCTCTCTGATAACCGGTCAGATTTAGAGCCGCTCATGAAATTGATATTTTCAGCTCCGGGAGCTTATTCAATTGAGATGTCATAAATGCGCTGTCTAGCGATTTGAGATTTAGGGCGTGAGGTCGTTCGGTCACTGAACAGGGTTGTTTCAATGTCAACACACATCAGGTGAATGCCACACACACCTACTGTGGTGCTATGACAAAGAGATGCTGTGGTAACGTTGCTGACGGCATACAGCAGGTGAGGCTTATAAAGTGACATCGATATTAGCTTTTTTGATTTGCTGTAGAAAATATCAATATCTTTATATGAAACAAAATGCAATCTCTCTCTGTATCTAATGTAATCTCTGTATCCTTGTTGCTCTTTTCAGTGGATATATACACAGACGAGTATGCTCTGAAAATAGAACACAAAACAACATTTGAACAGATGCCGTGGAAAATATAATAAAAAAATAATGAAGGAAAAAAATACATCATCCGACCTTCTGACCTCTTGGCTCTGCTACAAGGTACAGTACAGGAGCAGCTTGAGCCAGCCTGTGTGTTCATGCTCTTGCGGCGGTACTGTCCTGTCTCTAAGGACTCTCTGTGAATTCTCTACGGACCACATGTTCCAGTGGAGGAGCATGTGAAACATTAATGTGCTACTTTCAACGTGAGGCTGGCTCATGCTAACAGTAAATAGCAGGGTAAAAACTGGCAGCCATTTTCCACCGGAGGTTCCTGAGGGAATCACGCTATGCTCAATGGGTCATTCACAGTAGCTCTCCAATGACAGGTGAGTCTTGGATTATAGAGCTGGCTTGGGTCTAGGGTCAGTTCAAGCTGGACCCATTCTTACCTTGCCCATCAAAGGGGGATTAATTGCAACCTAATCTGGGAGCAGCATCTCAGGACATTTCCACCTCAGTGAGGAGGCTCGCCTGGGCTCATCACTTACCTAAATACATGACCTCCTTAAAGAGTATGTGTGTGCAGGGAGTGATGTAACTACAGATGAATTCCTCCAATAAGGCATGCTGCTCATTCACAGAGGGGGGTGGGGGGGGGGGGGGGGGGGGGGGGTGAAATGGGAGCCGACTTGCGTGAAGGGTCTCAAACTGTGACTGCAGATTGGAAGCAGTTGTTTGACACACTCCGGTATCTCTGACTCTTCCTCTTTTCTCTCTCTCTCTCTCTCTCTCTCTCTCTCTCTCTCTCTCTCTCTCTCTCTACCTCTCCAACATCTGATTCCCCTCATTGCTGCGTCTTCATTTCAATATTTAATTGGTGAGCTTTTACATAATTCACGCTCCATGGACAGGGACGAAGAAGCTTCACAGCTGTCGAGAGCTGCTGGGAGAGGGAAGGGGAAGGGAGGAGGACACACACACACACACACACCATCAGGACACACACACACACCATCAGGACACACACACACACACACACACACCTTATTTTGTTCTTTCACACTTTGGGTTTATTTTTTAACCTCAATCAAATTTTTGTTATTTATTTGGCTTGATTTGCAACACAGATTGTATGCTGGGTTATGTTTAAAAAAGTTGTGATTATGGCATTTGGAACCATATCACATGCCTCTAGGAGGGTGAGATAATTACATGTTAAGTTCAACTCTAGAATCTGTGGGAGGGAAATGTTGCAAGCACAAAAATATCAATACAGAGATGGCAAAATGTTTGGGAAGAGTATTATAACGAATCCAGTGCTCACAAATTGCTCTAAAAAATTGCTGCTTTGATCAAATATCCTGCAAGTTGAGACTGATGTTTTTTAAGGAGTCTGTTAACTGAGTCATTCAATACATTCGCTTTGGCTACCTAAAAAAAAATATAATAAAGCAAACAATATGTGCTTGTTGAACATGAGTGGCAGCAAAGTAAATTCATTCACGTATGTCATCAGGTGGAGGGCTCTTCAGCTCGTTCTCTCCACAGAATGCGCTTCTCAGCTGGCCGACAAAGTGGTGAGTCAAGAATAACACACTCAGCGAGGCGGACTCAGAGCCCCATACACAAACACATGCCTCCAGGAAATTGATTTAATCTGCAAATGTTGACAGTACCACACAATTACTAATAACATAAAACATGTTATGAAGCTGCCCCAGTTTGCTCACAGGCTCTTTGGAGGTTCAAGGTCACATCTCTGTGTGTGTTTATTGTGTGTGTTTGTGTGTGTGTGTATCTTTTGACCCAACGTTCCCGAAACAAGAATAGTAGAAAATGGCCTAGAGACATACATAGAAAAATTTGATTTTCATGACAGGCCATCGAATGCAATTAAAACTTTGTGTGTAACTGCAGGACCTGTCGGCGTCATTTTATAATGGCGGAGACAGAGAGGTGACAAGTTGTTTGTGGGTGTGTGTTGTGTGAAAGAGATAGAGTGAGACATTGAAAGAGAGAGGGCGTCTTTATGTGTTTTAGATCTGAGAGCATCTCCTTTTGACAGGCACGCCGTGAGGCAACGCTGAAGAGTTGCTGTCCATTGTTAACAAAACACCTCTCTCCCCTTTTGTTTTGAGCCACTTAGATTAGACACAGCATGTAATGTTACAGTTATGTTTCAAGTTGCTCCAGCAGTGACATTACAGTCTAAAAGCAAAAGCAGAATTACCAAAAAAGAAAGATCTTGAATTAAGAAAACATTCACTTATACGAGAAGAAAAGAGAAAGAAAAGAGGAGCTGTTGAGCCAGCCGCGGTCACTCAGCGTACTTCTTAAGCACTGCCGACACGCTGAAAGTATGGCTAGCTAATTGAGTTGGAATGCGTGTGTTGTCCTCGCCTGTGGAACACAATGCCATTGTCGCCCCACTAAGGTCAATTTCCCTCCAACTTGAGCTGGTGGGTATTGAATTGGCACCACTAACACACACATTCTTCCACAGCTGCTAGGCTCTTTCTTAATGTATTTTAACAAAATCCTACACAGAATATAAGTATTCCCACTTGAGAAGAGACTAACAATATTTGCAACTGCAATTACAGAAAGACAACGATCCCCTACAGTCTTCACAGGATCCTCTGCCTGTCTGGAGTTGATAGAAAGTGTCACATGGCTTTCTCAGAGAGTCTTCTGTTCTTGTCAAGCGGAACATTGGCCAGACAAACAAGGGTTATTATTATCCCATCTCTTTTGGCTCCTTAAAACATCTTTCAGAGGTTGACTGAGGAATAAAGAGTGTGCTACGGGAAGAAAAAAAAGCGGCGACATACAAAAAAGAAATGCGCGATGGCGATATTATTCAGAGGAGATAGCAGAACCTCTCACCAGGCACTGATTCGAAGCCACGCATACTCGTTTCCATATCATTGCTTTTTCCAATGGCATTACAATACATTAGTGTCAACGCTTCCTGAGCAGACATCATCCACATCATCGGCGCTGCACGTTGGCAGTGGGAGAAGCGGGCCCCTCTCTGGGCGTATCGCTCCTCTCTTCAAAACAATCATGGGCCACGTCTAAGCCTATGGAGGAAAGGGACTTCTGTTGCTTGACATTTCCTGTGCGCTCTCCTCCGGGTTTCACTGAACGCGCGTGAATGAACTTGTCTTGTCTTTCGGCTCTTCTGCCGGCGTAATACACCGCGTGTAGAGGACGTCACTCCATATGCAGGGTCTACGTTTGTGGCACTTCAACCTACAGTATGCTTTCACGGTGTATGCATGTAAAAAAAAAAAAAGAAATCCTTCAGTGTGTGGCTTTTTTAAGACGGACACAAGAAGAACTACAATGACAAACCTCAGATTTTTTGTTTTCATTTTCAAAACGGAGGTTTCCCTATTTGAACATATTAACTTCTTCTCTCTAATACACTGGACGACGCCAAAGTCTGCCCCTGCAGATGGTCAGAGCAGCCAAAGGGGGCGTTGTGTGTGCAGAGCCAGTGATTGATTGGGGCCTTCAAAGAAACCCATAGCCTGGATGCCCGTTTCATGGTTTGGCGTGGCCAGGCTTCAACCCACACCAACCTGGACAGACTCTGGCTCTGGGTCAGGACTCGCTCGGTTCTGAATGATTTATAGTCCCCGGGAGTGGAGCGGAGAACTAGGGAGAGAGAGCGGGAGGAGCGGCGGAGGAGGAGAGATGAAGCGATAAGCCGGGAGATATAGAGGATTAGAAGCCTGGCGATGTAGGGACAATGAGCCAGGAGAGGTAGAGGAATGACCGTGCCACCGTTGCGGAGGACGATAGGCTGTGGTCGCATTCGCTCCAAGATCTCTCCCTTCTCAAACCAACCTGGCAAAAGTCTTGATGAAAGGTCGAGAAAAAGTTGTCGGCTAAATAAAGATTTGACTCAGCCAAAGCCACCACTCTACCCTAAGGGATCCAATCAATTGTTTACCGATATCCACTGGAACTTGGAGATACGATAGGGCTAAATGTATTTTCTACAGTATCAGAAGTCAAAAGATCGCCAAGATTGGCTCGCAATGCTCTGCATTCTCCTGTATTATCGGTAATAAAAAGGAGGTATTTCACATCTTGTCTCCGCTACATGGTTGGGCTCACCCTCGCCCTGCAGCTGCGTGTGATCTCTCAGTCTCAGTCATCTTCCTTGACATGTCCGGCCCATTAAAAAAGCCCTTCAGCAGAATATTATCTATTTCCCAGCCCTGCAATTCCCCCTGTGGCCCAGTCTTTTTTATGTACTGCTCTGGAATAAGGTGACAGGGATTATATGAACCCCAGAAGAGGGCTGCCCACCGACTGTTTCCCATGAATCACCGTGAGGATGGCAGGGGGTCATTAGAGAGAGAAAAACAGAGAGATAAAAAAACATCTTAAAAAGATAAAGAGGATTGATGCCGCCTCGCCGTAAGACGAGGAAATACGATGAAGACGCTTCACTTTCCTCCTGTTCCCATCTCTCTTTCTTCATCTCTCTCTCTCTCTCTGATTCTCTCTCTCTCTCTTTCTTTCTTCTTTAATTCCCTCCTTCTTCCTCACCTCTGTACTTTCCCTGCTAATAAATCCCATTTACCTCCTCTCCTGCTGACCCTTCAATCATTCCCCGCTATAGGGCCTTAAAATAACACTCGGCACAGCGAGCGGGGCGGGGGAGGGGGACTTGTGGGCAGTGGCAGGGCGACGACATTTAGGATTATTAATTGTTTAAGAGATTATTTTCTCATTAGAGGCGGCTGAGGGATGGGGAAGGCATGGGGTTAGCGTGATGAATGCAGGCGTGGGGTGTTTCATTTGGAAGTGTGAGTGGGTGTTTAATCAAAGTAACGACGGGGCGACATGGGATATGGTCAATTACAGTGGAGAGGAGAGGACCCGGCTGATTATAGCGCCTCTGTACAGGCCGCATGCTGAACATATGTCGGTGCTGGTCTCGTTCAGCTCAGACAGATAACGGAGGGGGTTTGATTGCTGGAAAATGAAGAGAAAGAACTATTCTTCACGTTGCCTGTAGTGCAAAATGAACCAAAAAAAAGACTTTAAAACTACGATTGCCAGTCCCCCTCAGCTCCCACATAAGTGTGGTGACACAGGGTCACTGTCAGACCCGTGCAAAACGATTCCCAACCATTTACCGAACCTGGAACCTGTCATCCTGGACAACCCTATGCAGGCCAATCTGGCCCGCCGATGTGGGAGAGAAGAGGATAGCTGGATAAAGATAGAGAGAAGGGGACGGACAGACATATGGAGAGAGAGAGAGAGAGAGAGAGGAGAGAGAGAGAGAGAGAGAGAGAGAGGGAGAGAGAGAGAGAGAGAGAGAGAGAGAGAGAGAGAGAGAGAGAGAGAGAGAGAGAGACTTACAGAGGGTAACGGCTGGGGTGACTACACCAATGACAGAGAGGGAGACACAACGGGAGACACAGTGGTGCTGGAAGACAGTGTGAGAATAGGAGAAAGGGCAGTGGTGGTGCGAGGCTGTGAAAGCAGTGACGGGTCAGGTCCCTGATGATGACAGTGATCGACTGGGCCTCTCCGCGTCTCCGCAGCCCCGTCACTGTGTGTGCGTGCACGTGTGACGCGGGTGCACCACCAGCAGCAGCAGCAGCCTATAGAGCCCAGTGGGAACCCTTTCAATCCACACCCCGGCTTCCGTCTGAGTGAGGGAATGGGCCGTCTTGATTTGTGAGAC
>JAPMUY010000402.1:0-107500 GCA_026901105.3 Galaxias olidus | reverse complement strand
ATGATTGGGGCTTAGAAAGAATTAATTGATAGGCTAGCAAATACAGGTTCTTAGAGAGTTCTATGGTGTTTCTCAGTCAGTGGAAGAGCTTTCCATTGTGGCTGGATGTGCAGCAAGCCAACGATATTTTCCTATTGGCAGACCTTGAAGAAAAGTCTGCAAGGATTGCATGGCCATTCTCTAACCCACAGTCCCAAGTCAGTTTACACAGTTACACACCTAGACACTTCCACGCACATGCATAGGCACACATACACGCCTGAGTGTTCACACACACACACACACACACACACACACACACACACACACACACACACACACACACACACACACACACACACACACACACACACACACACACACACACACACACACACACACACACACACACACACACATTGGGCATGTAGTTACTCGGACTAAAAAGCAAACAGGAAAATACACCCACTGACAAAAATATGCACATAGGTGAGCTAACACACACTCACACACACATACCCAGGCACATGCACACTAGTGCTATGGATTTATTCAGTGCTTTGGCCAATGCGGCCGTGACCAGGTCAGTTTTGTGTGTGACACACATTGAATACAGTGTGCACAGCTTAAGGCCCAAACAACCCTGGGCAAGGATTCAAATCCCCACAGACTTCACATATCGATCGGAGCTATTTCCTCCCCACACATTTTTTTTTATCCTGTTTTTCTTTCCTTCAACACCCAGAGGAAAAGCAGATAAACAAGAGACAGGCAACCAGAAAGATCCAGATAAAAGGAGGAATGGAGGGGAGGAAGTCAAATGGAGTTATGTTTGCTTTGGGAGAAGGCTGTGCTTACAGAGTTTGGGAGGGCAACAAAATATCCCGAAAAGGGGCCGGTTGATATCATTTCATACGCTGGGTTGTAAACTGAAATCCAACAACCGTTAGACTGGTCCCACGGGCTCCCATCTCCGTTTCAGAGGAGGGGCGTAAAAAATGTTTGGACAGTGGAGCGTTAATAAAAAAAAAACCGTGCTGCAACAAAATGTGCAAAAAGTTTGAAGCACAAACCTTGAAATGATTTGAGCTCGATATTCAACCGTCTATCTTCCCCCTGTGCTTTACAGTTAAACTAAAGCCCTGCTTTGATGGTTAGCTACACCGAACTCTGCCCCCCTCTGCCTCACACTTTCTCTCTCTCTCTCGCGCTGTCTCTGTCTGTCTACCAACCCTCTGCCTTGCTCACTGTGTGTGGCTGGCTCATTTGTCAGACTGGGTAATTGAGCAAATGTTGCTAATGATATGTGAGTGGGCTGGAGCCCCAGAGAGCGGCCAGTAGATTTCCCTCTGCCCTTCCCCCTCATGCCGCACCCTCCCTGGCTGGTGGCGAGAGAGACAGACCCCCTTTCATTAGAGCTGGCATTGCCCTGACAACGCAGAGGCACGCGGGCACAGGTGACCTTGCCGACGGGAGCAATGCTTTAAACACTAATTAGGTTGACTTTGGGAGATGAGACAGAGCTGGGACGAGAGACCCTGGACCAGACAGAGAGAGAGAGAGAGGAGAGAGAGAAAGAGAGGAGAAAGAGAGGCAGGAGAGGGAGGGGAAGGGTGGAAAGAGGCAGATAGGGAACAGGGACATGGGGAAAAAAGAAGGGGGGGGGGGGGGGGGTTGAGAGAGACAGAGGTGGTCCCGGCTCTCGGACCTATCCAGCTCCAAACGACAGGAGAGCTCTAAAAATAACCCGTGTGACGTCGCTCCCCTGTCCCCGCCTCGCTCACCTCCGAGTGGGCCGACAGACCATTATGTGATGCCTACTGTAACAGCACAGGAACACACAGAAGGACACCGTAACCTTCCTATGACTCCACGAAGGGGAAAATGAGCATGTCTGTTGAGAGGCACGGTAGCATATGTAAAAGCAGCATGCTGTGTTCTTTTGTTTCCCGCCACGCTCGGTGGACTGACTCCAGAGGAGGGGCTGAGTGGACTGATTAGGTCTGGGGGGGTCGGAGGGATGGGGGACGCGAGGGGCGGGGCGTGAGTGCGGTCTCCCGTCCGAGTCACGGTGGGGCTCGGAGGAGTTCACAGCCGAGTGACTCGCTGGATTGAGGTTTGACAGCACACTAATGGGTGTGAAGCATGCAAGGATACATGCGTGTATATATATACTGTATATATATATATATGTGTATATGCTGATGTAGGCCGTGCACATACAGTACATGAATATTCAAAGGCACTGCCATGCCACACATGTGAGCGTCCACGGACACAGAATCGGAATAACTTACGGCGTGTGCGCAACACATGCGTACACACACACACACACACACACACACACACACACACACACACACACACACACACACAAATAGACTATGTACAGTTTGTCACACGGCGACCATGCTCCTCCACCCAGCACAGTGCCACTTACGAGGGTCCTACCGTGTGTGGCTGACAGACAGTAAAGGGGATGGGGGGGGGGGGGGGGACACATTAACGTCTGGCCTGCCCCGCGGCCCTCTGCTACCCTGAAGGCCCACTGGCAGGGCTGGGTGAACAGCTGTGCCTCTGCCCAGGCGTAGTCAGTCCCAGGCCAGGCTCTGCTGGAGGGGCTGCTCCCGACAACACCTCACACACCGCCTCCGCCGCACGACCGCAGGGGCGGCGCATGAGTGCGCGCTTGTGTATCTGTGACAGAGAGACGGAGCGACACAGAGAGACACAGAGAAAGAAAGAGAGAGAGATACAGAGAGAAGAAACATTGTGAGTGTGTGTTTGTGTGTGTGTGTGAGTGAGCGTGTGCTGTCACACAGATTTGTGACAATGAATAATTTGTGTGTGCGTAGTTCTGTTTGTTCCATTTTAGATGTTCCATATGTGAGTGAATATCAGAGTCTAAATGGGTTTGTTTTACTTCATGACCCCCAGACAGACACAGAACAGCCTCCCCGCTTCAGGTGGGCCTGCCTCCATGCACGGCTTTACACAGAAGCAGGGATTTACCATTGGACCATCTCCATCTTTTATAGAACTTGGTTGTAATAATACATTTATTTCCCTCGGCTCTGTCAGTTGGAGTGACTTCGTGCAGACTTAAAAGAAAAAAAAAATCTCTTTTAAAAAATGCATTCCAACCAATTGCGGTAACATGCAAGTGAGGGCTACCTTAGTGCGTTGGAGAGGTCTCACTACAGAGACGTCCCGGGCTTGTGTGTAAATAAACATTCACGGTCGCTCGGACGGCCCTCAGAAAGGTCTCTTACGTGGTCGTAGTGCGTGTCTCCCCGTCGCCGCTGAGCCGCGGTACAAAGTCTAGCGCTGCCTCTTCTGTCTCAAAACCGTCTAGCGCCACGGTCACCTGGAACGACCTTGTATCTCTCTCTTCCTCTCGCTCTGCTTTTCTCTCTTTCTTCCAATGTCTCTCCGTCTCTCTCTCTCTGTCTCTCTCTCTTTCTTTCCCCGGGGTTGCATCCTCTCCCATAACAGGCCATTCTTCTACTCCGGTAAACAGGATAAATAGTTAACTGGGAGCATGCATATATAGATGGCCATCCACATCAGGTTTGAAACAGGGCTGGCTATGAATGTTTCATTCAGAGCTGGAGTTTGGGCCTGTGTGGAGTCTGCCCGGGCGGTCATGTAAAGTGGATCGTCGGGATGTGGAGCGGGGTGAGGCCACTGTAACAATACACTGTTGATTTGGCTGAATGAATGGAAAGTGCACGCGGTTGTGATTAATAAACCCGGAGAACAACTGAGGTGTTTTCCTGTAGAAATGAGTATTTGATTAGGCTTTGTGTGTGTGTGTGTGTGTGTGTGTGTGTGTGTGTGTGTGTGTGTGTGTGTGTGTGTGTGTGTGTGTGTGTGTGTGTGCGTGCGCGTGTTTATAAATATTGATTGACACGTGATCGCTATGATCGCACTCTATTCAATGCATCGCCCGTGTGCGTGTACACATCTGTCTGTGTGCTTCTACTGTAAACATGTGTGCAACAATAAATCTTTCAGAGCATGTGCATGCATGCATACCAATGTCTACCAGCAAATCATAGCTTTCCCTTCGCTTCACTTGTTGCCCCCCGCTGGCTGATTCATTCAGGGGTCAAAGGGCAGAGGTCTCATGTTGAGGACCAGACAGAGGTCAGCCCAGGCAGGCACTGCAGCGCGGCACGAGCCCGTTCCGTGACAGACGCCACACGCCTGCTTGGGGCTGGCTAAGCCGCGCGGTAGAGCTGGTCTGGAGTCTGCACACAGCGGGGCAGGGTGGAAAGAGGACAGAGAGGACAGAGAAAGAGAAAGAGAGAGAGAGAGAGAGAGAGAGAGAGAGAGAGAGAGAGAGAGAGAGAGAGAGAGAGAGAGAGAGAGAGAGAGAGAGAGAGAGAGAGAGAGAGAGAGAGAGAGAGAGAGAGAGAGAGAGAGAGAGAGAGAGATAAAGGGCTGGGTGACCAGGGGTTAGCTTCATTTGTAGGCTGTCAAACGGAGGCGCTCGGACAGAGATCAAGAGCGGCGCGCGAAGGGGCAAGGGATCCCAACCTCTCCTGGGGCTCTGTTTGATGTTGTTCCGAGAGAGAGGGCGAAGGAGGGAGGGAAAGATAGAGACGGAGACAGAGAGTAAGGGAGAGGGGGGAAAGGAAATGAGATGGAAATGGAGAGATAATAAATAGCAGATAAAAGACAGGTAGTTAGAAAGCCAGAGCAAGACAGTGTGTGCTTGTGTGTGTGAGAGATATCGTGTGTGCGGCTGTGTGTGTGTGTGTGTGTGTGTGTGTGTGTGTGTGTGTAAGGGAGAGAGAGGAGAGAGAGTTGGAGCAGGAGAGACAGAAATGGAGGAAAGGGTGAGACGAGTGGGCCGGATGAAGGGAGATCAACCCTCTGAGAAGAGGAGGAGGAGGAGGAGGAGGAGGGAACACAGGCGTGACTAATAGCTGCTAGGTAGATGAAGAAGCTCTGAGCCGGCCAATTCTCCGGTTGGTGCTGGAGCGCCAGCAGAGAGACAGTATGGGCCGTTTTTCAATGCTAACACTCATCAGAGGCACTGCACAAAGCCGGGCCAGGCTCTCATTATCAGGCTGCTTCTGAGAGCTAAACTGGGGGCGCCGCCACCACAAAGAGAATGCGTTAGAGGAGAGCGCTGAAAGTCAAAAAGGCTGGGCTTGGTGGAGGTTAGCTTGTCTGTACAGTGGGCTGGGTGTGGGCCCTGCTTTCTCTCACTGGGTTTGACCACGAACACGGCGGGGATTTGGTTTGAATAGAAAGCTTGACATTGATTATTGCATGTCTGGAGGGTGGATTGGTCAAAATATGTTTTTAAAGGATTTGTCCACATAAGACTACCTACTAGAGGGAGTATTTGGTTTTATGATAAAGGACATTCTGTGTTCACGCCCTCACATCCATGGTTTTCAAACTTTTCAAAGGACAGCAGGCTTTCAAATCTTTTATATATATACAGTTAGGCCCGAAAATATTTGGACAGTGACACAATCTTCATGATTTGGGCTCTGCATGCCACCACATTGGATTTGAAATGAAACAACTACAACGGAATTGAAGTGCAGACTTTAAGGTTTAATTCAAGGGGTTGAACAAAATATATGATTAAACATGTAGGAATTGTAGCTATTTTTATACAAACGCTCCTCATTTCAGGGGCTCAAAAGTAATTGGACAAATAAACATAACCCCAAGTAAAATGTTACTTTTCAATATTTTGTTGAGAATCCTTTGCAGGCAATGACTGCCTGAAGTCTGGAACCCATGGACATCACCAAACGCTGGGTTTCCTCCTTTGTGATGCTTTGCCAGGCCTTTACTGCAGCGGTCTTCAGTTGTTGCTTGTTTGTGGGTCTTTCTGCCTTAAGTTTTGTCTTGAGCAAGTTAAATGCATGCTCGATTGGGTTGAGATCTGGTGATTGACTCGGCCATTGCAGAATATTCCACTTCTTTGCTTTAAAAAACTCCTGGGTTGCTTTTGTAGTATGTTTTGGGTCATTGACCATCTGTACTGTGAAGCGCCGTCCAATCAGCTTTGCTGCATTTGGCTGAATCTGAGCAGAAAGTATATCCCTATACACTTCAGAATTCATCCGGCTGCTTCTGTCTTTTGTCACATCATCAATAAACACAAGTGACCCAGTGCCATTGGAAGCCATGCATGCCCATGCCATCACACTGCCTCCACCATGTTTTACAGAAGATGTGGTGTGCTTTGGATCATGAGCTGTTCCAATTCTCCTCCAAACTTTCTTCTTCCCATCATTCTGGTACAGGTTGATCTTAGTCTCATCTGTCCAAAGAATGCTGTTCCAGAACTGGGTTGGCTTCTTCAGGTGTTTTTTGGCAAAGTCAATTCTGGCCTTTCTATTTTTGAGGCTGATTAATGGTTTGCACCTTGTGGTGAATCCTTTGTATTTACTCTCATGAAGTCTTCTCTTTATGGTAGACTTAGATACTGATACACCTACTTCCTGGAGAGTGTTCTTCACTTGAGTGGATGTTGTGAAGGGGTTTTTCTTCACCATGGAAAGGATTCTGTGATCATCCACCACTGTTGTCTTCCGTGGACGTCCAGGCCTTTTTGAGTTCCCAAGCTCACCAGTGCACTCTTTTTTTCTCAGAATGTACCAAACTATTGATTTGGCCACTCCTAACATTTCTGCTATCACTCTGATGGATTTCTTCTTCTTTTTCAGCCTCAGGATGGTCTGTTTCACCTCCATTGAGAGCTGTGTTGTGTGTTCACAGCAACAGCTTCCAAATGCAAACGCCACACCTGGAATCAACTCCAGACCTTTTAACTGCTTAATTGATGACAGGTTAATGAGGGAAGAGCCCATGCAGCGTTGTTATTTTTTTTTGCAGCCTTCTGAGTCAATTGTCCAATTACTTTTGGTCCCTTGAAAAAGAGGCGGCTACGTATTAAAGAGCTGTAATTCCTAAACCCTTGCTCCAATTTGGATGTGAATACTCTCAAATTACAGCTGAGAGTCTGCACTTTAAGCCCATATTGATTATATAATTGTATCCTGAATATGTTTTCGTAAACAGCTAAAATAACAAAACTTGTGTCACTGTCCAAATATTTTTGGGCCTAACTGTATATATATATACATAAATGTGGCCAGACAGTATAAAGGACTGACACTCTCTTTGGTGAAACGTTAAAAAGACGTGGAGACAACTTTGAATCTACCATGCTCTGTCATGACTACTGTGTTTGTAGTTGTCAGTGTGTGTGTGTCTGGTTGGTTAGCACCTCTTTGGTGGCAGACTAGGTAAGGATTTTACACATTAATAGTCACTTTAGTCATTAAAAACATACTGTATTAGAAAACGTCTTTTAATCTCTCTCTCTCTCTCTCTCTCTCTCTCTCTCTCTCTCTCTCTCTCTCTCTCTCTCTCTCTCTCTCTCTCTCTCTATCTCTCTTACACTGTCACTCACACTCTTTTGATCTTTACTCACGTGTCTTTGTTTGCCTCTTGTGTGATAGCTTGTTTTTTTCATCATGCACCGACTCTTTCACCTCTTTGTTTTCCCGTCCTAAATCCTCTGCCCTCCAACTCCCTTGTCCTCTTGACTGATTATGGCAAGGTAAAAATGAGGAGCATTTTGAAAGCATTTCCCTTTTTCTTCACCAATATCCTGGCCTCCTTATGTCTGATTATCATACAGCGCCTGGCGATAAGCAGTGGGCGTGAACAGACTGAGAATGCAGGGTGCCTTGTTTGTATTCAAACCAAGTGGACATGGAGCTTTTAATCAATGGCAACGAGGTCCCTTAATCAGTGAGTATTTTGATTGATTGGCTGAATTGTGAACTCATTCATCAAGTCAATTACTCATTACTCATAGTCTTAGTCTGGGATTCTAAGTGGAACACATTGAGGGTTCCACTTGTTCTCGTATAATGGCTGGGCACAAGTGGTAAGTATTCCTCTCTGGTCGATTTATTTTTATTATGGGTCAAAATCAGCTTAAAGTGCGTTTGATTGTGAGGATATGACCCCTATCACATCCCTGTAACCAACTTTTCCTAACTCCCATGCCTCCATGTCAAAACGCCGTCCACTTCGGTTAGAGGTCACGACACATGAGCAGCACTGAGCATCCGGTGTAAAACTGGCCCAGACAGCTGCATCAATAATGCATTCATCAATTTGACAGACTCCCCGAAGTTTTGACTAATTCCAAAGCGAAAGATTTGGGGAAGAAACAACTGTGTGACTAAGCCAACACTGTACTGAGATTTGTTTGCTGTGGTCTACATAATAGTGCATATTTTCATTGTCAATTTTATGCAGAGCGACTAAGAAAACCAACCGAAATCATCAAACAAAATGCATTATTCATCAACAAAGAGAGAGAGAGAGAGAGAGAGAGAGAGAGAGAGAGAGAGAGAGAGAGAGAGAGAGAGAGAAGAATCTGTGTAAAATGTTATGTTTTTTTTTATTACATTAAAGCTTTGAAAGCAATTCATGTCGTTACGAATCATTGTAGATACAGTAGAGTGTAAAACAAAGAAAGGCATCCGAGAAAATACTTTAAACTAAGGATAAGTTGAGGGTCGATTTAAAAAAAAGAACAAATGCCCCCCCTGGACAATGTGGACACACGTCTAACAAGTAACTCACATCTTTCGTTGTCCAATTTGCATCCAGCGTCTCTAAAGACAAATGGGATCTGTCCAGACAGACACCCAGCCTGGCAGCACCTCCCAGCCTTGGCCCGAGCTGTGGAGCTCCAGCGTCCTCACAGTGGATGGATGGTCTATGGAGCAGCAGTGGACCTGAGCCTGCTCTCTCCTCTGGCAGCCCTCGGTGCCACACGAGCCCGGTGTCGTTCACATCCACATCCAGTGCAGGCCAGCTGGCCCTGGTAGGCCACCGTAGACGTCCCAGAAAGAGGTTTTCCTAACCAGCGTGACCAGACGGCACCGTGAGTAACTGAGTCTAACCAAAGCCAAGACCCCATCGTCTCAACATTGGTTTGGCCATTTACTCCGCCCACCAGATCCCCTCCTTCTTCCATCTAAGGAGCCACTGCACTGTGCCAGAACGTCCTAGGGGTCTGTAGGTGGAAAACGCCTGAACCATCCTATCACGCAGGTCTAGCCAGAGACCCATGGGTATCAACATGTCCATCCACCCAGCCAGCACACCCAGCCAGGCATGGGGCTGTCTATTGAAGGATATGCTTTGGCACAGAGTCATACATAGTCTTCCATGGCCACGGAACGCTGTCGTTTTCTCGGACCGCTCGCCCGGGAACCGATGGGTGCAGTCCTTAGAAGGGCTGCAGCCCCAGCTGTCGCTCCACAAAGCCTTCACCTGTATACAGATGTCTCCGTATTGCCATCGTCCCTGGCGTCGTACCTGGCCAGAGAGGCACAGAAGGCCCTGTCCACGCTGCCAATGAAATGTAGCCAGAACACACCCAGCCAACACGCAGCTGTACACGCACGCGCTCACACACTCACAGACACACACACACACACACACACAGACACACACACACACACACACACACACACACACACACAGGCGCCTAATAGCTTACAGAAACAGAAAATAATCAAGTGAGCTAATGAAACACAACAACGGGGTATTTTCTCTTGAATCCTAATCAGGGTGTACACTATGGGACATGATAGGACAGGGAGAGGGGCTGTTGTTCATTGTATCCCCGTGGTGGTGGTGGTGGTGGTGGTGGTGGTGGCTGGCACACTGTGGCCCTTAGGGCCCTGGGACCACACACATGTGGCCGTTTGGATGGGGGCCATGCCTAAATGACAGGGCGGATGAATTTACCTGCCGCAGTGACAGGTGCCCGCTGTTTAGATCCATGGTCTAACAGCTGTCCCTGTTGGCATCTCTCAGAGAACAGGAGACACTGTGTGTGTGTGTGTGTGTGTGTGTGTGTGTGTGTGTGTGTGTGTGTGTGTGTGTGTGTGTGTGTGTGTGTGTGTGTGTGTGTGCGTGAGTGTGTGTGTGTGTGTGTGGGGGGGGGGGTGGGGGGTGGGTGTGTGGGTGTGCCTCATCAGAGGACAAGTCCAGATTTGAGGGCATCTGTATGATTGTCAGCAGCTTGCGTTTGATCAGTCAGAAGAGATAAACAATGGCAAAGATGTGTCTGCACGTGTGTGGCTGTCTCTTTGTGTGTGTCTGCCTGTGTCCAGCAGCACGCAACTGTTGTGTGTGTTCTGTGCCTCTATCTGTCTGTCCCTGTGTGTGTGTGTGTGTGTGTGTGTGTGTGTGTGTGTGTGTGTGTGTGTGTGTGTGTTTGAGAGAGAGAGAGAGAGAGAGAGAGAGAGAGAGAGAGAGAGAGAGAGAGAAGAGAGAGAGAGAGAGAGAGAGAGAGAGAGAGAGAGAGAGAGAGAGAGAGAGAGAGAGAGAGAGAGAGAGAGAGAGAGAGAGAGAGATGAAAAGACAAAGGAGGTGAGAGCCGTACAGGTGTGACAGTAACGTGATAGGACTGCGTGCCGGGGTTTGAGCTCTGGAACGGACATGTTGGAACTGTTGATGAGAAGCCAAAATCAGCCAGAGGGACACTGGCCAACGTAATAGTGTGTACTACAGAGATATAAAAATACAGAGGAATTACAACTGCTACAAAGACGAACAGCGAAGACAACACCCACATTGAAATGATTCAGAGATGAGTTTTCTACAAGACGAGACCAATCTATTGACGTCATTGGGCTTCACCGAGGCTTCTAATGAGTCTATAAATGATACAAAGCCATGATCGTAAGCCAAATTAAACTGCAATTTGTGCTACTAGAAGGAAAATGTATTATTTAGCATTCAAATGAATTATGAATTAAGGTTAATGAACGAGATGGCATCACCAATACCACAGAGAAAAGACATTTGGCCGTGTGACCATGGTCTTCATCTTTCTAACCATAGTCATCGTGAATAAATGACTTCTCAAGAGGTCAAGTTGTGTTCATGTTGACACATTCACCGAGAATGCGGCAGGTACTTCACTTAACAAAAATAGCTATGGAAAGCGTTCACCTTTCGAAGACATTGAACTACTGCACCACATGGTAACAAACCATCTCCACACGCAAGCAACATTGGTGTCTACAACTAGATATCGAATGATATTGAATTTCATTATGGGTTTCTCTGAACATGTATGTAAGTAGTATTAAATGGAAGAAAAGAGATCTGAGCAGTAAAGTCATCCATTTCCAGCACTAGGCTTTGGCAAAGAGTGGTGTGGGTATAGACCTATCTGCCTCCCTACCGGCAGTAATCTGGAAGGCCGCCCAACACACTCCTCATCAAGACAGGCACTTCATCAGCCGCCTCAGCAAAGGCCCCCTGTGGGACCCCATCACTTAACTACATCCTCTTTTGACACTTCCCCATTAGTTGGATGTATCAAATAGCTTCCGTTCACAAAGTACTGTTGTATCAGCGACTCCATCAAGATAAGGAATGGCTAGCCTAGATTGCTTGTACTGGCACTTGAGCACCAATTGACTTGGTACTGTGTAACTACAAAACAAACTATATATTTGAAACTATAAAGTACCATTTCCCTCCAGACTTTTGACATCTATGTGTAAATACATGTTAATTAACTCACACACCGGCACACACATCCAGCCTTGATTGCAGTCGTTCAGAAGGCTTGTCATAAATTGCCTATATATTTTGTGCATATACACATGCACATCATCAAAATGCTTCACTGGTCCCTGGTATCCCTATCTAGCATACAGTGTGGTTCCTCCTCATATCGATTCCATACCTACCAATAGTAATATTAGTAATATTTAGATATTCAACTATCACAGGATAACTCATTACATTACATTCTCATACAAATCGTTTTATGCTTTATTTTGTACAAACGTTTACCAGTTTAGACAGGAAAGGTGTAGCTTTAGTTCAATATATAGTACAGTTGGCAGCTAAGGTATTGTAGTTGTGTAAGGGCGTCCACTCACTCATTTCACAGACATTACATAAAAAACACTGTATATCTATAAATGTAGTAATAAAAGTAACTCAAAATCTACCAGCCGTAATAATGCCGTCATCGAGTGATTGATAAAGCCATTTCATACATTTATAGTGGATTACTATTTCCCAGCAACTGGAACAAAGCTGCATTCAACATGTTGCTCAAGACAGAAGGTTCTAAGAAAGAAGGTAAAGCATGAGAAGAAAAAGAGATCTAGGGAAAGTGACCTTAACACATAACGAGAGAACGGGCGAGAGAAAGAGAAATTAGCAAAGCAGTGACTGTCTTCCACTTCCAGCACCTGGAGTGTTCTTCGTGAAAAGGAATTTAAATAACCCAGCATTGGAAACCATTCAGCCATCATTATGATAAGGCACGCAGTTGGAGATTGTAGGTAGTTACACCAGATCCTTCCAGGAGCTATGTAATTTTAACCCCGGCCCATGGTAGTAATTGCTGTATTTATTTTTGTCCTCTTCAGGTCTTTCTCTTTTGATTCGTCATTTTCTCTCAGCAGAGCTAGTGCCTCTCTCTTTCCCACCGCCCGGCTCTTTCCCTCTGACAATCCCATGGAGTCTGTAAGCAGCATGTGCCTCATTACATCTTATTCTGACTGGGCTTCCTATAGAATCCCTAATACGTCCTGAATTGGAAAATGATGAAAAATGGGCACATATATCAAAACAACAAATCATAACAATCTAAAAAGGCAACCAGAGATACCATTAAAAATAACCATATCAAAGCACCATCTGTCTCTATTCATCACAACAGAGCCTAGAGCGGGAGTCACCCAGAAAACAACATGCCGTCCAACACAATACACTCATGTTTACTTAAATGATGGCGTCAAAGAGCCAGCTGTTTCCCAGAATGCATTCTAGGGCAGCCTTCTGCTCCACACGATTGCATATATTTGCGCTGATTTGATGAGGGTGGGGGCAGTGGGAGAGAAAAAGTATACAAAGGCCCACGGAGGGAAACGGTTTGCATGTTGGGGAGATAGTAATGACTCACGTGTGGTGTAATGAGAGTGGAAGCACGAAAGAGACGAGGAATATTTGAATGGAGATTTCATGGTCAACCATCAGAGCCGAGTGTCATGTGTTGAGACATACACGTAACCGACAGAAAATACAGACAATTATATTTTCACTCAGAAATACATCCTAAATTCTTTTCTATGTGACTATATGTAATACACGCCCACAATATTACGTAAAACAGATGATGAAGGCCACCTAGCCCCTTCACCAAACCCTCCAGAGAGAAAAGCATCACAGTGAAAGTAAAGTCAAATCCATCCCTCAAATCAACCCTAGCACGCTGCTGACAGGAACGTGTTTCAGACACATAGCGCATAGCTCTGCACCCCTCTCCCTCACAGTAGCATCCATACTGGAAAAATCCATAGGACTTGTTTTTCTCATGGGCCAAAGCGAGAACGGAGCGTTTCCGTGATGAGCCGTGTTTGCTTGGTGAACCTGGTGACTCCCATGCGGCCCTGCAGAGTCCATAAGGGGACAGAGGCACAGTGCACAGCGCCTCTCAGTCCGCCAGCATTTCCTCACAGGATTCACTTAAAAGGCCTCTGACCAAGGTTGCCTTGACCTTCCATTTCAAAGGGGGCCAAGTCGCTTTTCCCTTCACCTTTGAAGCTGCAATACCAACGGAAGCCTTTTTTCTGATAGCTTTCTCTCAAATTGGGTTTAAAAATGTGCCCATTCTCCTTATCCTTGGCTGGACAACATTTGGGCCATAAAAGCAGAAGAGGAGAAGGAAAGGAGACAAAAGAGAAGGGGAGAGAGAGAGGGAAAAGGGGGACCAATTGGGCCACAGGGAGGACAACGGATGACAAGCAATTACAGATGACAGGGGGAGATAGTGTGTGTGTCCTGTGGGCGGCTAAAAGACACGTGTCCTCAGACAAAGGGGCTACACCAGGGCCCTGGGCGCCACTTACTGGCCAGCACAAAGGACAGAACATGTCTCCTCGTCATTCCTTTCCTCCCTTCATCTTCCTTCTAGAAAAGTGTCATGGAACACTTGGCAGATGGAGTGAAGGTCTAATCTGGCTGTTGACAAGGCCGCAGGGAGTTGTTTTTGTTTGTGTGTGTGTTGTGTGGTTGTGTGTGTGTGTGTGTGTGTGTGTGTGTGTGTGTGTGTGTGTGTGTGTGTGTGTGTGTGTGTGTGTGTGTGTGTGTGTGTGTGTGTGTCCGTGGGACAACTCCAGCTCTAGTCTCCACTCTGGACTGACCAACCCTCTCTCTCTCTCTCTCTCTCTCTCTCTCTCTCTGTCTCTCTCTCTCTCTCTCTCTCTCTCTCTCTCTGTGTGTGTGTGTGTGTGTGTGTGTGTGTGTGTGTGTGTGTGTGTGTGTGTGTGTGTGTGTGTGTGTGTGTGTGTGTGTGTGCGTGTGTGTGTGTGTGCATGTTTTTAAATGTGTCACTGTTTGTCATCTCATCCCTTTCTGCTATGAGGGGATCCGTTCTTTTGTCTAACCCTGACAGGCGTGACCGCTGTTCCTGTTCTCTGGATGTGTTTTCATGCCTGGTTGAAAGTAATCACTATGCGTACGGCTGCCCTGACAGTTTCATATGACTTGATGGAGGGCACCAACAGCAAAACATAGCCAGACCCCATGCTGCTGTTTTCAGGGTATGGGGGGTTGGTTTGGGCTAGGCATGTCTTTTATTGTCTTTTAAAAACAAGATATTTGTATAATTTATATTATGTTAATTATGTTTTCCCCAAAACATACAAAAATGTTTTTGCAGGTACAAAACACCTCAATTAAAATAACCCATCTCTAGAATGAAAGCTGTGATAAGCGAGATGTTTTCTTGTTATCTTTGATTGCTTGTTTCTGTGAAGCTTCGCAAGGTCTAGAGTGGCTGCAAACCATGCCTGTACACTGCTACCTTCACAGGCCTTCTAAATGACTAATCACAGGATTTAAACGGTTTCTAGGCATACTCATTAGCATCATCTACAACCTCACAGTAGGGTCCCTTTTGTGAGGGGTAAGCAACACGTGCTTTTGGAAGAAGCACTATTAGTGACTCTTTGTCACTGAACTGTCCATTTGAAGTGAAACAAACATGGAGTTTTTTTTAGCACATTGCACAATGACAGAGAGAGAGAGAGAGAGAGAGAGAGAGAGAGAGAGAGAGAGAGAGAGAGAGAGAGAGAGAGAGAGAGAGAATGGGCAGATGCACTTCTTTCTTTTTTTTTTACTTTTACCTGCAAATAATTCATGAAGATTGCAACATTAAATCCCAGACACGAGTAAATCGTTTTGTTGATTTAATCAAAATATGTCTATACTATGTAATATATCTCCTACGTGTTGACGAGCAATAAACGTTCTTAAAATGCAATTAACGTAAATTCGACATGGAATGCACGCATAGCAATATACTTAAAATGTTATCCTTTTACACATTGCTAATGAACACTTTTTTCTAGCAATAAAGAAAAGTACATTGAAAATGTTAGCATTTGATATATAAAGAATATGACCTTAGCAAATTTCAGTTTCTAAACAATCTTTATATGTTGAAAATCACGAACATATGGTCAAACTTGTTTTGATGTCAGCTTTATTTAGAGCAATACAATGAATGCATAAAGGTCTTCTATTTAGTTGTATTACTGGAGAAGGATCATCTTTCCTGAAAGCAAAATGATATTACCGATATTTCCATTGACAGATTAAGTTCTTGAGAATGTTTAGTAAAAGGACAAGACCTTGAAGGGAGAACTACTATAATGTATTCAACTCAAAACCTGTGAGTTGATGTTGTTCTTGCCCATTAGCTCCCCCTTTGAGAGCACACTGCACCAGTGACTACCCACATACAATAACCCATTTCATCAAACTCTGTTTTGCTGTAACCCGTTGTGTTTTTTTAGCTCTACCTCTTTTTTATTTGCGATCTATACAGTGCCCTCTCAACTTTTGTCTATCTGTCTGTCAAACACATGTAGCACAAATGTACAAAACAAAATGTACGCGCTTGTAAAAGTGCACACACACAAATTTATAATCCCACTCATCCTTCTGCAAATACTAAAGACACCAAGACACCAGTGTCTCGCTATTCAATACAGGATGTTGAAGACCAGACAGTGACCTCCCTTGTGTTTAAATTACAAACCCAACACCCCCCTCCCATCTCTCTCTCTCTCTCTCTCTCTCTCTCTCTCTCTCTCTCTCTCTCTCTCTCTCTCTCTGACAAAGTCACAAAGACACACAAGCACAGACACACACATGTACACACTAGCACATGTACACACTAGCACATACACGCACACCGTCACTTCTTTCACAGGCTTTGATATGCCGACCACATTCATTAATCTAATCAGTCTGAGACTGCTGGCCGAGACGACACAGCAGGCAGAAAGACACGCCAATAACGGCTCTCACAATATTTGTATGGCCGTCAGGATCCCTTCGCCACCTCATTCATCACCAGTCAGACTCAGCCTAAAAAATGCCAGCCATCAAAGCTCAAGATCGTGTGTGTGTGTGTGTGTGTGTGTGTGTGTGTGTGTGGCTGGTTTGCTCTTGCGAAATTCAAGTGTTTGGCTGGTTCTTGCGAAATGCTGTGGATCAGTATCGTTTAGAGCAGCCTTCACAGTTCTCACAAGTGAATATGTGAATACATTTTTGCTTCACAGAGAATAAAAAAAATGTCTGATTGGAATGATCAGAAACAGTTCTAACCAAGCATTTGTGTGTGTGTGGGTGTGTGTGTGTGTGTGTGTGTGTTTAAAACCAGTGTGGGCCGATGACATAGTAATTGCTTTCAGGCCATACTCCATGAAACTCAAACCTCTTAGCGAGACAGCGAACTGCCACACCATGCATGGGCAATCTCAAGACCTCTATGGAAGCCATAGCAACCTGGGACTTCAGACAGCACTCTCGCCTTCAGATGTGATTACGTGTGGCGGCCCATGTCTGTGCCAGTGGTTGAGTGGATCATTCAGAGACTACATGTGCTGATCTGAATCTTAACATGGCCTGTGAAACACGTGCGGCGCCTTCAACCGCCCCGGCCACCTGTGGATCTGGGCCCTGATACACAATATCTTACAATCCAACGGGCCCCAATGGAGGGTTCTGTTCAATTCAAATTATAGTTGAAGGTAATTATTGTGTATAATGGCTCGTGGGCCAGTACATGGAGCGCTCACTACTTTGAGCATATAAGTGGTTGTACTTGAAAAAGATAACACCCGAAGCCAAAGCTCTACATATTACTCCATAATGGTCCAAATTAGCAAGTATACAGTGGGTACGGAAAGTATTCAGACCCCTTTAAATTTTTCACTCTTTGTTTTATTGCAGCCATTTGCTAAAATCGAAAAAGTTCATTTTATTTCTCATTAATGTATACTCAGCACCCCATCTTGACAGAAAAAAACTGAAATGTAGACATTTTTGCTAATTTATTAAAAAAGAAAAACTGAAATATCACATGGTCATAAGTATTCAGACCCTTTGCTGTGACACTCATATTTAACTCACATGCTGTCCATTTCTTCTGATCCTCCTTGAGATGGTTCTACTCCTTCATTGGAGTCCAGCTGTGTTTAATTAAACTGATTGGACTTGATTAGGAAAGGCACACACCTGTCTATATAAGACCTTATAGCTCACAGTGCAAGTCAGAGCAAGTGAGAATCATGAGGTCGAAGGAACTGCCCAAGGAGCTCAGAGACAGAATTGTGGCAAGGCACAGATCTGGCCAAGGTTACAAAATAATTTCTGCAGCACTCAAGGTTCCTAAGAGCACAGTGGCCTCCATAATCCTTAAATGGAAGAAGTTTGGGACGACCAGAACTCTTCCTAGACCTGGCCGTCCAGCCAAACTGAGCAATCGTGGGAGAAGAGCCTTGGTGAGAGAGGTAAAGAAGAACCCAAAGATCACTGTGGCTGAGCTCCAGAGATGCAGTAGGGAGATGGGAGAAAGTTCCACAAAGTCAACTATCACTGCAGCCCTCCACCAGTCGGGGCTTTATGGCAGAGTGGCCCGACGGAAGCCTCTCCTCAGTGCAAGACATAAGAAAGCCCGCATAGAGTTTGCCAAAAAACACATGAAGGACTCCCAGACTATGAGAAATAAGATTCTCTGGTCTGATGAGACCAAGATTGAACTTTTTGGCGTTAATTCTAAGCGGTATGTGTGGAGAAAACCAGGCACTGCTCATCACCTGCCCAATACAATCCCAACAGTGAAACATGGTGGTGGCAGCATCGGGCTATGGGGGTGTTTTTCAGCTGCAGGGACAGGACGACTGGTTGCAATTGACAGAAAGATGAATGCGGCCAAGTACAGAGATATCCTGGAAGAAAACCTCTTCCAGAGTGCTCAGGACCTCAGACTGGGCCGAAGGTTCACCTTCCAACAAGACAATGACCCTAAACACACAGCTAAAATAACAAAGGAGTGGCTTCGGAACAACTCTGTGAGCATTCTTGACTAGCCCAGCCAGAGCCCTGACCTAAGCCCAATTGAGCATCTCTGGAGAGACCTGAAAATGACTGTCCACCAACGTTCACCATCCAACCTGACGGAACTGGAGAGGATCTGCAAGGAAGAATGGCAGAGGATCCCCAAATCCAGGTGTGAAAAACTTGTTGCACCATTCCCAAGAAGACTCATGACTGTACTAGCTCAAAAGGGTGCTTCTACTCAATACTGAGCAAAGGGTCTGAATACTTATGACTTTGTGATATTTCAGTTTTTCTTTTTTAATAAATTTGCAAAAATTTCTACATTTCTGTTTTTTTCTGTCAAGATGGGGTGCTGAGTGTACATTAATGAGAAATAAAATGAACTTTTTCGCTTTTAGCAAATGGCTGCAATAAAACAAAGAGTGAAAAATTTAAAGGGGTCTGAATACTTTCCATACCCACTGTAGTTAAATGTCAAGAAGAAACAGCCTAAGAATAACACATGCACACACGCGCACACACACACGTCTAAAAAGAGTTGCTTGGTGTTTATGTGCAGCGAGAGGCCACTCACACAGCCAGTGGTTCAGAAAATGAGCTGGCCTGACCTTCTCCCCACCCCCACGCCCTCCCCCTAGTGTCTGGATGCTGCACGCACTATAAAGCACACAATGGACCCACCGCCCGCAAGTAAACAGAGTGACGGGGAAAGGTCACACCTATACAGGTGCTAACAAGATTAAAATGTATCACCAAGACGCCTTGGCACTTTTCATCCTCTAAAGAGGATCCCGTTTGCCTGCCCCCGGAGCGACGAAGGTGGAAAAAAGGATGAAAGACGGTTTCGGCTGGCTGACCCCTGACCTGTCGAGAGCCTGGGCGTGTGGGCCTCCAGCACTCACCGCTGGCCGACAGTGGCGGGTTCACGCGGTGCACACGGAGGAGGAGGTAATTGGACCGTTCTTGTCCTCGCAGACGAGGCGGCACGCCGCGCGGAGGAAACCAGGTGTAATCAGCCCGGCAGGATCCGGCTGAGCCCGTAGTGTTTATGAGACAGGACGTCCAGCCTTAAATGAGCACCGTGACATGCTGTGGTGTCTGAGCGCGTGCCGGCTGAGGGGTACAATGGGTGGCATTGCTGATGTGGTTCCGGTGTTAGTCAATTTGATGGGGCACCGTGGAACCAAAAGGTCATCCGAAAAGCAAAAGGGCAGCCCCTCCACCCAACCCACCCGCTGCACCTCGATGCTGCCTGGGACTGAGGTCTGAAACCAGCACAATGACATACTGTGGTGGTGCACTTGAACTATGATGATGACGGTAGCAATGATGACAACCAGAACATTATAGTAATAAGAGTGCAGTAATCACAGTTTGTTTTAGAGCTTGTTACATAACACTAGCGCCGCTTAAACAACATAATTACATGGGTAATTGAGTCGGTTTCATGCTAATTTCACAAAGATTTTCTCTCAAAAAAACCCAAGTGGGCCATTGCTTAATATTCATGTAAAAGACAAAATGAAAGAAGACAGTAGGCTATTTATCGTTCAAACAGAGTAGAACATTTAATACATAAAGGTAGATTGGCTATTTATCGTGTACTGAAAGGACAGCGGGCTATCCAACATTTCAAAATACAGAAAACACCGTACTGATAGACTTCCCAAAGACAAGCTCCTCTGACACACAGCAGCCATATTTTAGCACCAACCGACGTAGTAACAGTAAACGCTGTCTTTAATAAAGCCAAACAACCTGGGGCCACAATAATGTAATCTCATCAAAATCTGCATTAGCATTTTAACACAATCATCGTCCTTCTTTCTGGCTGGCCCGGCAGTCTCTACGACACGATTGGTTGAGAAAGAGGAAGTGAGTCATAAATAGTGCATTGTTTGGGTTTACTTATTTCTTCCCATCCATAAATGATGGCAATGGCATGGAGCAGTTGTGCTACTGAAAGTTGCATGGGCCATGAATTAGGGATGGGAGATCCCGAGGGGAAAAAATTGAAGGAGAAACATTTATTGAACAGAAATGGAGAGATGATCACCGTAAGAAGACAGGGAATGTGCGCTTAACATAATACCTGACCAAGAATGTTCCTGGAAGGTGGAAGAATTCCAAGAACTGTATGGGAGGTATGCTAGCAAGTGTGTATGAATAGAGGCATTTTACAAGCAGAGGCACAAAAGGCACAAGCACACACAAACACACATACTGCAACACATTCAAACAAGCACACTTTACACTCACAATCCCAAGCACGAGTGTTTACATCTGCTTTTTGAAACGTTTTCATTCATACTGTTCTACAAATTTGAATACATGCACACACACAGAAGCACAGACTCAAAACACATAATTTAGCTTTAACTGGAAATGTGTTATTCGTGTCTTTGTAAAAGCAATAGTTTTTTCAGACTAATCCAACAGAAAAAGTCTGAAGAAGACACAGCGTACAAGATGGAGAGC
Organism: Galaxias olidus; assembly: GCA_026901105.3. Taxonomy (NCBI): domain Eukaryota; kingdom Metazoa; phylum Chordata; class Actinopteri; order Galaxiiformes; family Galaxiidae; genus Galaxias; species Galaxias olidus. Next base: position 86,587 of record JAPMUY010000402.1, on the reverse strand, counting down.
TTGTTACAAACTTCCATTTATGCTGGGATTTAAATCCATTAAAGCATGTTTAAAGCCCCTTACGTAACACAATTCAATGGTACGCTGCCAAGATGTCCCTCAGGTTTTTGTGGGGAGGACATGTATGTGTGTGTGTGTCTGTGTTTGCTTGTTTGTTTGTGTGTGTGTGTGTGTGTGTGTGTGTGTGTGTGTGTGTGTTATAGAGAGAGATAAATAGGCAGAGAGGAAAGAGGGAGAACGAGAGAGAACAATTTGAGGATGCCGACAAGAAGCACTTATTATTGTCCCTCCGTTCTTTTTAAATCTATCGTTTGGTTAAGTTAAACCCCCCAAATCACAACCCTAGCCCTAATCCATTTATATAATTATTCACTTGTGCGAATGCTAAACAATGGTGAAAGACCAGCTGTTGTACAATTTAATATCATGTAATATAGTGCAATAAAGTAATACAATACAATTTTGATTTCATTTTATATACATATACAGTATATTTATGTATCTTCAGTTTTTTATTTGTTTAATTCTGTACCATTTTATTTTTCATTGCAGATCACTACAGCAAAGGAAGTTATGGGCATATTTGAGAATCTGAAAAGTATCAAGAGCTTAGCTCCTTTTGTAATGATTCCATTGTGGAGGCGCAGGTGCAAGTGCGTCAGTGGTTTTAATAAAACAATCTCCAGGCTAAACTAATGAAACGATTAACAAAAACGATTGTCATAAGCTAAACTAAATAACGAAGACACGTCACGTAAGCTCCAAACAATGCTACCTGCTGAACAGAACTCTGGGCTTTGCCTGTGAACCAGAACCAAGTCACCCAGGCGTCCATCATTAATAATCGGGTGATACTGATCTTTGGATAGTTGAGCGTGGGTATGACAGAAATCCTTCACTGCTCAAACCACAGTGGAAGCCACATGTCTATTTTGAAAACCAGAGAGAGATAGCGAGAGAGAGACTCCAAGTACGTTTCACAGCTCTCAGTGAAAGTGGTGGTTCATCTAATTCTGTCTGGGAAATAAAGGTTGGCTCTAATGCTTTCATTATGGAGCTCTTTCCCTTCAGGGTTATCACTTTAAAAGTCGCCAACATCACTCATCTCTCTCTCTCTCTCTCTCTCTCTCTCTCTCCCTCTGTCTCGCTGTCTCTCTCTCTCTCTCTCTGTCTCTCTCTCTCTCTCCCTCTCTCTCTCTCTCTCTCTCTCTCTCTTCTCTCTCTCTCTCTCTCTCTCTCTCTCTCTCTCTCTCTCTCTCTCTCTCTCTCTCTCTCTCTCCCCCTCTCTCTCTCTTCTCTATCTCCCCCTCTTCCTCTCACTTTCTCCGTCCCGCTGTTTCACTCTCTTTCTTCATCCCTTTCTATCTCTCATACCCTCTCGTTCCCTCCCACTCTCTGCCGTCTGAATAGGCATATTTAATGGGATAGTGTATTCTCTACACTACACATGCACACATGCTGTACACTAAACGTGCACATGAACTGGACACTACACATGCACTACACAAGCAAGGATTTGCATTGAATTAAAGGGCTGATCTGCAGTTTTTAGAAATGCCCCCTCCCTCTACGCCCAACCAGAATTACTTAAAGAACAGGAGTGCAAATGTAAATTACGGGGAAGGCATAATATTTTGCAGATTCAACCTTCAGTTAGATCCAGGTTTCACGATTCCATGCACTTGTTGAAGGAACTCACTGACAGCACAGCAACCCAAAACATTGATGAGATTTCCTTCATACATTCAATTATTTCGAAAGCATCAAGAAGAGGTTCAGTCTTAATGACAAACCTATAACCAAAAACATCTATGTTTGCAGGCTGCATGCTGGCACCATTCATTCCACACAAAGCCCACCCATCTAGACTCTCCTGACCAGACAGAATGGCTTTGGGCATCAATTTCCTCTCTTGTATTTGGATTAAAACAGTTTTATAGTAATTCATATATTTTTTTTATATAAGGATCCAACTGTGCTCCATAATGCTTTAAAATGGAATGCACGACGTGCCCATTAGAACATAATTCATTCTATGTGCCATTTCCTGAAACTGTGATCTGGAGCTTCAAGCTTTGGGTAATGGATTCGGTTTCCTTCTTATCCAGTGACACAGCTCTTTTAGAAGTGTTGTGCTCCAACACTCACATACAAATGAATGCTCACTTTGGATTCAAACACACACACACACACACACACACACACACACACACAAACACACATCCACAAAGACGCATGCCCACGCGTACACACACACAGACACACACACACACACACACGCTCAAATGCGCACATACACAGGCACAGAGCATCTGGCACCAGCGTGGTTTGATTTAGTACACAAAGGCAAGCTCGTCTGAAAGGGCAGGCAGACAAACAGTGACATTTTGGGAGCGCCTGGCTGTCTCTCCATTCATCTCGTGTACTCCACTTTGGCCTCCTGGTAAACCAATAGTCCTCCGCTGAGCGCACTGCCTGCTTTTCCGCCTGCCTCACAGACACACCATTGGGTGCTGTGCTAGATTAATGTGCTTACTATTGAATCCCAGGGTTGGGAACCCAATCGATCTGTACAATCATGGCGGTATTTGTGTGTGTGTGTGTGTGTGTGTGTGTGTGTGTGTGTGTGTGTATGTGTGTGTGCGTGTATGTTTGCAAGGGAACAAAGAAGGTTTTCTACAGTATGTGACCAGCATGTGGCATGGGTTTTGTGTGCATGTCTGAGGGTGCCAGTGTGGGGCTCTGTGTTAGTCCAGCTGATCTATGTGCACACACTGCAGGACGGTCCGTCAATACAGCCTCTCCAGCATGGGATACGCTTTGATTGGCACTTCATAGCCTTATGGCCAGTAGTCTCCTGATTCTGAGCCGTCCCGTCTAGGCAAAACACACACACACACACACACACACACACACACACGCACACACCCACACACGCACACACGCACACACGCACACACGCACACACGCACACACGCACGCACACGCACACGCACACGCACACGCACACGCACACACACACACACACACACGGCCACGCCATATACTAGACGTTAATTGCATCTTCAGGCAAAGACCATGATGGTCATGAGGCTTCATTTGGGCCAATGGATGAAAGACTGATCTCTCGCTAGAGTTCTTTATTGCCTGCCCGGCCTGTGTTCAATCCAGTCTAATTTAATTTCTCCCAGCCTCATTCCCCCCTTCAGTGTTCTCCATGAGGTCCAGATTGGATTGGCTGAATTAGAGCAGGAGATGGGAGGGCTCTCTCAGGCTCTCTCAGTCAATAGAAGACACTATTTCCGTATCCTTGCATGGGTTATCTGTCGTGTGGGGTCTTGTGCTGGTTTCTTTGCATGTGTGTTGGTCTACAAGTGGATGGATGCAGGTGTACATAAATGAACACACGCACACGGACACACACGGCCCCCCCCACCCCACCCCACCCCCTCTCTCTCTCACTCTCACACACACACACACACACACACACACACACACACACACACACACACACACACACACATATACACACAAACAATAACAGCCCCAGGCCCACATGGAACTATCCTAGCAGGCTTCGGGAGAAAAGACCCCTTTAGCCCCACACAGGCAACCCACCCAGACGGGGGCTTCTCTCCTCTAGGCAGCCGAGCAGAGCAGAGCAGCAGGGGGAAGTCACACTAATGGGCTAATCCATCATTTGCACTCTCAGACAGCTCCAAGGTCTTAGTCAAAGGGCCACAGCCATGGGGAGGCTGAGGCAGGGGCTGAGAAATGAAGGAATAAGAGGGCGACGGGCCCGCTGAGTGAAGCGCTGACTGTCTAAGGGGGGGGGACACCAGGGGTAATACTCGGCTGTCTGGCTGTGAGGCTGGTGGTGACTAAGGAGATAGCTACTGGTTGTTAAGAGCTGATCTCTCAGCTCTCTCTGAAAGGAGCGCAGCGTTAATAATTCCACCGTGATCCGTCTCAGGGCTGAGTCATGCAGGATTGCTTGGCGCTTCAATCGGTAGATATTCCTATCGCCATGGAATCTGGCACCGGCTAGCGTAGCTTGCATTGTAAAGAGCTTTGCGATCTTTCTCTGGTCAGATATTTTATAAGTAGCAGGACTGTTTTTTTCAAACTGGCCCCAGAGCAGTGTAAGCGCGGTACTTTGACATGGTGCCAGTCCTTAAGCAGCTGATTCTAAACCAGCGGGTGCCTCAGACCGACACTGAAGTCCAGAGTGAGTGACAGAAAAGGAGCTGACGCGTCCGGAGCAACAAAAGGCTGACAGCTTCTCCCCCTTCTGCTCCTCCATGGCAGACCTCCCTACCACCCATCACTGATCCCACTGAGCAGCTCCACACCTGGGCTGTCAGTCATGAGATGGCCCCCTGCAGCCTGTGCACCCCACTGGTTCCAATCCCCTCAGGTACAGTGGTGCGGCTTTCTCTAGCCTCCTCGAGGCTCACGCTCTTTCTCTGTCTCTCACACAGACACTCGTTTAGGTACAAAGAAAAACATGTCTCTGTCTGACTGTTTAGAATCAGTAACCTGAGTGAGTTAATTACCAAGAAACACACACACACACATACATAAACACACACGCACGCACAAGTCTGCCATGTCCACTTATTACTAGCTTAAGGGCTATTGAGGAACACGCCACACGTTTCAATAATTGGGAAGATAAAAATGACCACTTATGGTCTCTATATTTCAGACATTTACACTTACACTTACACTTACACACACACACACACACACACACACACACACACACACACACCACACACACACACACACACACACACATAGGTACACAAAATGAAACTAACGGGAAATTACTGTGATGACGTAAAAAGTTCCCCACAAAATCCATTAAGCTGTGTATTGTAACTGAGACCTTAAAAAAGACATGTTGTATGGAGAAAGCATTTTATTGTGAATTCCCCCAGCAACCACAATAGCTGCACTGCAGTCAGATTCAGCCTAGGAAAAACACTTCAAACATTGAACAAGGGCTGCAAATCAAGGTTGGCTAATGGATCAATATAATCACCCATATTTGCCCCATCATGATATACAATTAAAGCGTTGATTGTTTATTATTTGTGCGAATCCACGTGAATGACAGAGTGTAAATATGAATTATGAAGGTACTGACAGGATACATAGTTAATAAAAGAGTGCACTGTATCCTGTTTAGTTTGACAAGTTGTCTCTGGCACATCTGCTCTCTCCACCGTGATTGACTGACAGGCTCCAGGAGAGAACGAAGGGTGCGCTGGATATGCTCTGCTGTAGCTCAGAAATAATAGCTTCTGACTTTGAAGTGGAGTGTAAGCACACCTTTCTGTTCCAGGCCTCTCGGTGCACTAACTATGGAGGCATGGCCCAAAACCTGACAGGCAAAACGGGGGAAAGAAGAAGAAGAAACTACTGATGCATTTTTGTGTGCAGTTGGACTCAGCATTACTGCAATAGAATGACAGCTAGACAACTATGCTGTTATGAATTTGAAACAGTTTCTGTTTTACCACCAATCCTCCAATGGGGTGATTTGCTTTATTTTTTTTTAAGGGCACATAACCTTTTCTCTTGTAGTTTTGTGAAAGCTACCTGTAGACTGCAGAACTGTAACTTTTAGTTTGGAAAATGTACATATGTGCGTCTGATTGCCTCGCTTCAGTGATAATGGGGTTTGACACCCAGCACAGTAAAACATGATTCACACAGCCGATTCCGGAGACCCTCAGGGCAAATCCAATAGCGGAGCCAACCTTTAAAAAGTAAAGGATTTAGCGGCACACCTCGAGGTGCAGTCGATTCCGGCTGATTTGCAGTGTGGTAGATAAGATGCCAAATCAGACAACTTCTGGTGGCTACAGAGAGAGAATGCTCAGCAGAACAAAGTAGCAGATCAAAGGGAATCCTCGTCTCCCGTAATGTCTTCTCTCACGCCATTAAAACTCAGGATGACTGTCATTAATCACACGAATAATTAGGATACCAAAAACAAACAAACTGCAGGGTGTCGTGACGCTCACGCTCTCCATCTCTTTATCTCCCTCCCTTTAGTGATTTCTCCCTCTGGTGTCTCTACTCACGACGCTCCTTCACTTCTGCTGTTCATCTGGTTTATCCGCATCACTCAATGTTATCATCCATTCCACTCCCTTTTTGTCTCTCTCGCTCTTATTCTCTCTCTCTCTATATTTTTCCCTCTCTCTCTCTCTCTCTCTCTCTCTCTCTCTCTCTCTCTCTCTCTCTCTCTCTCTCTCTCTCTCTCGCTCTCTCTCTCTCTCTCTCTCCCTCTCTCTCTCTCTCTCTCTCTCTCTCTCTCTCTCTCTGTCTCTCTCTCTCTCTTCATCTCCTTTTATCGGTGGTGCCTTGTGTCAGACTCACAGAGGAAAGAGCATGTGGCAGGCAATTATGAAGAAGCATTGACAGTGTATATTATGTGCAGTTATTTCCTACACAGAGCCACACTAACTCAAGCCTCTCTAATTATTGCCTGAAGCAGTTTGCCTGAACTGTTAAAGTGATTGAGGGTAAAATACATATTATTAAAATAACTTAACATTTACTCGATAACACAACTTGTTATGGTTTCCACACAATGGCAAGTTTACAAACCAGCAATACCTTTAAGGGAACACACTTAAGAAAGCTCAAAACAGGTCATCTTTGACGATTTGATATGTAATTATTGTTTTTGCAATACAAACAAGCACAGTAAATGAGAAACATTCATGAATGTAGTTGAATTCAAATAACTGCATTAAGCCAGTAGCCTAAAGACACTCTGCAGGCAATACGGAAAATCAGTTGTGATATGGCAGTTCAGTCTTTTTGCAGCCTATTAATAATTGAGAAGACACTTTGGTTGATTGCGTCAGATTCTATCTATTGTTGTGGTTCTTCTACCATGGATATCATGCGCTGGGTACCTTGTTTGCCTGAGCATACAATCATTCTTGTACTGTACTTTTATTGGTAGTTTGCATGGATTTATTTTGAACGACCCCTCATGTGCTAGATCCTTTTTCAGCACATACACGTGGCTCTTTATTGGGATGTATCCGTTTCAGCCTTCTGATGTCTGGTCTCGCCTGACTGCCCCTGCTTCCTCCTCCTCTTCCTTCTCCTCCTCCTCCTCATTGTGAGGGAGAGTAGCAGGGAGAATCCATAAAGCTGCCCTGAGGAGCCAGGCCTGTCAATTTGTGTTTTTCCACGAATGCTGATTTCTGTCCTTCATGTTTATCCTCTGTTCCTCAGTGCATGAGTTAGGCCTTGAGCTGACGGACGAGTGGCTGGAGCTATGGGAGGGCGAAGGATGGGTCGAGGAGAAGGGTTCCCGTGTTTCCGTCCCTAGCCGGACCTTGCCAGGAGGACGTGGAACACAACTTCTGGTTGTGTTTCTCGTTTCCTTTTTTTTTTAAATATTGCGAATGTTTTCATCTCAACATGACAGAAATATGCTGCGTTCATAGAGATTCCATGAAAGGATATCTGTCTGGCCTTCTCCCACTCAAAGGTTTTGCTGTGACCGCTTCTTTTTTTCTTCACTGAAACAATGGCACGTTAGAATCTGTTTTCGTGTGACACATTTCGCATAAAAGGTCACTTCTTAGAAGGCTCATTGTGAGCTAGGGCATCAAATCCCCTGCACATTAGCAGACAATGGCTTTGATCAGGAGAACTGGCTTCACCCGCCTTGCCTCCCCATTCCCAGAATCTCCTGTTAATAGTTCCAAGTCTCCTCAGCCTGCTCCAAAAGCGCATGTGGGACCGCTTCAGATTACCAGAGAAATATATTCATTACCATTTACATTGCTTAGGGAATCCTTGACTGAATGCGTTTCGCCATACTTCATTTCAAAGTCTGTAAAATGCAATTAATGGGACCTCATTCAGAAGAAAGTGAATTGCCTGCTAGATAATTGCCATTGTTGCGATCCCATTAAAAGTTTTCCCCTGTAAACCTAGCATTGAATCGGAAGCCTCTGCATCACATTGCTGTGACATAGGCCTCATAATGGGATAATGAACAGGGCTTTCATCCGCTCTGAATGGACTGATACTCACAACAAAGCTCCGCAAAATGATTTCCAACATGATTCCTGAGAGCCGCCGTTCAATTACCATCTGCCAACAATCTCTACAATATGCAGATACCTGCCAATGGCCGCCTGAGACACAGCACACTTGGAATCCGACTCAGCCACGGCTCGGAGGTACAATAATAAAGGGACGATGATAATGGAACATTTAATATGGGGCAGGATTTTCCAGTGGTTTACCTTTTGGAGAAGGCCGGGATTGTTCTCAACGTGGCAAATGACACAATTCCCGGCCCGTGATGCCGACAGCCTCGGAGGACACGGGGCCAGCGGACATCAGTCCGTCTGTAACACCACAGTGGGCGGGGCCAGAGGGATGAACAGCATGTCGCTGTGTGTTGTGTGGGGGAAACAAGTGGAGCTCCTACACACTCACATGTTCATAGGCAGGTTACGTCAGACTGCCATCCAGGCTTATAACAGCAGCTACAGCTCCATGCCACTTGCCCGGTGGAACAGCCACACGGATAAGTTCTCAGTGTGGGCATTATATTCCTTCTTCTTAGCCATCCGTGGGTGCTGTAGGTAGAGTTATTGTGCGAGTTGAATTCATTAGGAAAGGCCTCCATATCGCATGGGAGCATACCTGGTCTGGCGAAGGGGGAATGGTAAGTTTCTGTCAGTTACAATCAACAAGAAAGGCACAAAAATAAAACTCGTTTTTGTAACAGTAACAATCCCCTTTACTTTCAAAACGAAATGTACCATGAGCTGCAAAGGTTGCCACTAAAATCCGTCTCAATAGGTTTGCCGAGGAATAAACTGGCCGCCATGTCCAATCATCTACAATATGTCAGCGCATGTCAAACACGGTCAATATCACAGAGCATTTCACCTGAAACAGTCTCCTTCAATGCAGAACAACATCCAAACTGGTCAGGCTCTGGCTCAACTCAAATGAGAAGCCCTTTTTTTTTCAAAGTCTTCCATGGTTCACACGAAAGCCTTTCCCTTCCCACAGTGTTGGATCCGCGGGCTCAGCACCACCAGGACGACGCTCCGACATCTTGGGTGTGATGAGCAAACTCTGTGCCTCACCAGGGTGCCCAGCTGAGTTCAAAGCCGCATTGCCAGACCAATAAAGGGGAAGTAGTGTGTGTCTAGACGTATTAAAGACGCGGCGCGGGGAAAGGTCACATGAGGACAGTGTTTAGCCTTCAGGCTGCCCAGGAAGATGAGTGTCACCAGGTCTCTGCCTAGCCAACCTGTTGGCGTCCTGTGTGTCTTCATAGATGTTCCACAGTGGAGCACGCTATGCTGGAGAAGAACGTCCATGGTTTGGGTCAGTGTTTCATGGCGCTAAAACACAGGGTCACTGTTTCAACTCAATAATCAGTGTTTAAACAGGAAATAGAAGGTTCAATATCCCTGGCAGGTGGACAGACTGATAGGGAGACCTGTTTTAAAATGCACACAGCAAGAGCAATGTCTTGAAGGTTACTCGTTCACCGTGCCAAGCAAAGAGTCAAGTGTTGAGGAAAGTCAAAGTGCCTGACAAATAGAACCAAAACACTTTCAAACATACCGCTATAGCAAATTCTCCACAAACTTCAGGCTGGGAAGAAAACACGAGCCCTTTCAAACACAGTTCAGCAGCTGTTTTGTCTTCAGCACTGATAATAAAGTCTTTAGTATGCTGTTTCCCCGTGATTGCATTAGAGCCCTGGTAATGCTGCTTGTGTTCACTCAGATGTTTCATGATAGTTTACAGCTAGCGTCCCAGTCTGATGCTTTTATCTATTTGGGCTGCATAGCCCTTTCTAGAATAATGACATTCCGGTGCCAGTATTCACGCCTAGTAATTCATTGCTCCTGTTTTGAAATTAAGTAATGGGAGTTAAATCAGTTTGTGTTTGTGGATGTGTGTGTGTGTGTGTGTGTGTGTGTGTGTGTGTGTGTGTGTGTGTGTGTGTGTGTGTGTGTGTGTGTGTGTGTGTGTGTGTGTGTGTGTGTGTGTGTGTGTGTGTGTGTGTGTGTGTGCGTGTCTCTATGTGCGTGTGCTGTAAATGTGTGTGTGTGTGTGTGTGTGTGTGTGTGTGTGTGCATGTGTTAGAGAGGAGAGAGAGAGACAGCGATGGTGTGTCTTTCTGTTTGTGCCCTTGCCAAACCTGGGCCTGGCCCTGTGGTGTATTTAAACCAGTGCCAGGCAGGCAAGGAGCCAAGTGTCTCTGTTTCAGTCATGTATTCAAACCATCATTCCCTATTTAAATTATGAACAATGCTATGACTTGTGGAACAAAATAGGGGGACGAAGGGAAAAGAGAAAGGGGCACTGTTGGAGAATGCTGTTCATGACCAGATCTACACACTTTAAATTAGTATGCATAACCTAGTTCATCAGTCCTGCACATCACTGCTCATCTAGAGCACTTCAGCATTTTGCATCTTTTATGATTTCAATTCTAAATTCCAATAACCAAAGTCATTAAAACCAATTAAGGACTGACATTCACAGTAAGTCTACTCGATTTAGATTTTACCATGAGTTGCTTACTGAAGTGCTAAGTAATGCTTACACAGACAGATCATAACTGTGTGTATTATCCTAGCTAGTGATTTTGTTTGTAATTCTGCTCAATTTGATCATTGCAATTTGCTCATAAAAAGTGTGATGTAATGTATGTTACCCATAGAAAGCTGCAATAAATGCTGTTGCATTCGAGTGCTGTCCACTTTATGATCCTTATGGTTTTAAAGTGGTAGGCTAGGCAAGTGTGTAACATCCACTAGTAGACCAAGCAAGTACCGTATAGGAAGCGGCGTGTCAGCTCTGCAGCGGTAGAGCAAATCGCATGCAAAGACGCTGTCCATGGTGCTGGACTTCACCGTCTCTATCAGCACCAGTGCTGAATAACCCCACCAGTCGAGTCATTTGTACTGGCAGCAGATAAACTCTAAAATATACTGTCCATGGTGCTGAACTTTAAGATTATGAAAACAGTAGAAACGAAGTGTACACTCAAGCATAACATGCTCGCACAAACGTGTGCATACCAACCGCGGGGCCCGGCCCCCGCCCGCGCGCTCGGGGGCGCGGGCGCTCTCACGCCGTAGCGCGCGGAAACAGTGCCTTTAATCCCAGATAAGTTCATGACGTGTAAATACATATCGTTTATCCCTGTCAATTTACCTTCGAGACAAAACAAACGTCCCCTTCTAATTTGACCAAATATTAATTTGAATTATGTACAAATTTTGCTCTTCCCCTTTCTAGATTCCGCTGAGGATTGCCTACTTATGAAGCGAAGTGCGCGCTCTCACTCACTCTTTAGCTTCTCTTTCGCACACATTCCACGTCCTGGGTCCCTAAATTCGTAAACGGATCTTTCATATATGTCCGGTTACCTATTTTTTTAATCACTCATTATCGATGGTTGAGTACACCATCGTCTGCATATTCACGTAGCCTGTCTTTCCACAGGTGACCAAGGTTTCACGACGTTGCGGTATAAATGATTGAATACTTTGGTTTTTCTTCTCATCACATTGGAGGTTGTCATCTCGACTCCACAATTTAAAAAAAAAAATTTGTATTATTCTTTATGGCTATGTTAAAATTTGACAATTTGACAAAGCTTTTCGGAATAACGAACAGTTGCGCATCAAATTCTGAAATTTAACGCATAAACATAGTCTCTCTGTTAAACGCTATACACAGCATATGTACTGCATTTCAGGCACAGCTACTGCCCGGTCACCTGAACAGCCGATAAAGATGAGCAGATCCTCAACAACATGTATTTTTTAGCGATCACACGAGGCGAGAGACGCTTTTTCAGAGGAATACTTGGATTGTGAAATTACATTTATATTTATTTTTGAGGAAGCGCTCTGCTCGATGGCTCCGACTTCGAAGTTGAGTAAACGTAAGGATACCAGCTCTTTGCCGAAAATGTCCTCAACTTTCTGGACAGTTATTCTTTTGACTGCATTCCTAATTATCTACTGCGGTAAGTCGCAACTCATTGTGACCTGAGGTTATTGGGATTATTCCGCCATTGATTATTCCGCCTAAACTGTTGCTTTGACGTCAAATTTATGCAGTGTCATGAGGGAAATTGTTGACCGGTAATAATTTTGCTGTGAATTTGGGATGTGTCATTGGAAAACAGTTTGGCACCAGCAAGCAACGCACACAAACTCAAGCACACACTCAGAGGGATTGAAAGAGACAGAGAGACAGAGAGAAAGAGAGAGAAAGATAGAGAGAGAGAATGAGTGAGAGAAAGATAGATAGAGAGAGAGAGAGAGAGAGAGAGAGAGAGAGAGAGAGAGAGAGAGAGAGAGAGAGAGAGAGAGAGAGAGAGAGCGAGAGAGCGAGAGAGAGAGAGAGAGAGCAAGTGAGAGGGGAGGAGAGGCTCCCATGTCAATCTGGATAATAATTTAGGGTGAACCTTATTTATGAAATCAGAAATTTGCAAATACAAAGACTTACAAAATAGCAATGAAGAAAGTGTGTAAGAGCTCTCTCTCTCTCTTTCTCTCTCTTTCGCTCCCTCTTTCTCTCTCTCTCTCTCTCTAATTCTCTCTCTACCTCTTTCTGACATTAACACTTCGTTATGGGCTGTGGGGAACTGCCTTGGCTTGGTCAAACCGCCAGTCATGCATCTGTTTCATGCCTTGAGACCTGGCTGTCAACATAAAACCACCTGTAATTAAAAGGTAACCATATGCAACATTTGAATAACAAATTTTTGTTGAACGAACGTTGGTGTCTGACCAGATATGTTCGGACCAGAATGTTTGTGACTGCTGGCAGCAGCACCAGTCTCCCCTTAGAGACTGACAGATTCTGAGTCAGTTTAGGGAGAAATCCAGCTGGCATTGCTGGCACACACACACAGTGAGGGTTAGCGGTGTGTCAGCGTAGAACATCTAAAAAAAAGAGAAGGCTATGTGCATTAGCGGCGATAAGCTTATTAAAAGCTAAGCTATTTCATTATCTGTAAAGCTAATGACTAAATATAATCATCCCCTTGTCTCGGGGCACACTTAGCACGCCGTTAGGTTGGAGAGAAAAATAACCCAATTCATTTTTTTCGATCCTCCATTAACATCTCACCCTCGGCTGTGATCCATTGAAAGCTGTAGGGATTGGATCTTTTCTGTCTGGCAGAAAGTTCTTTGCGGAATGATGAAAAGAATAAGTGTGCAGAGGGGGTGGGCCAGGGCTTTGGGTCAGGCAGGGGCTTGTTTTTAATCAGAGGATGTTCCTCTGGACGAGTGCTGGGGTGCAAAGTGGTATTCTTCTTCTCTGGTGGCATTGGCGGCTAAATGATTGATCTCCTGCCTGTGTCCAATCAATGCCCTGCTTGGAGCTTTACTGGGTCCAGCGGTCCACAGGCTCAAACAACCCCTAGAGTATCGGCACTTCCAACATTTCAGATTTTTTAGATGTTTAACTAATGCTTCATTTGTTTCTCTTTCTTTCCACCCAATCCTTGGGAAGACTTTTCTCATTAGGATGGAAACGGGATTGGCTGGGCTTCAAACAGCAACTCGTCCGTATGTCGGATAGCGTGATGCTTCCTGTGCGTCTGCCTCTGAGGGCAGTCTTGTCTCGTACAATGGACGGCTCCTCCTTGCGTGTCCATGTCCTCTTTGTGTTTGAAACTCACAGTCCAGCTGTACTCCATTGTCTTGGCCCCCTGCCAGAACCACTAGCTTGCTTTTCTTACATTCTGCCATGTCTGTCATGTGCCGGCCTCTTGTGATCTCCGTTCCCTTTCCCTGTCCAGACTCTCCAGACTGCCTTGTGTGCTTCTCAAATGTCTCTCCCCTGTCTCTTTCTCTCCGCCGTCCAAAGGGGCCCGTGGAGCCCAGCCTTGACCCAGTTGTTGTTCTCTGAGAGAGGGATCTGAGTCCTGACGTACTGACCAGTGCCATGTCACGTCCCTCTGACTCACCAACCGACAGGCCATGCTGTCCAGCTGATGTGTGCTAACCATGCAGAAGCACACACCGCTCTCCTCCCCTGGCTTATTTTTAGCTCTGCTTCCTGTCGCTCCCTGGTCAGCTTCAGAGATGCAAATAGCCCTAGCTCGTGTGTGTCTTCTTATGATTATGTCGTTGTAAATAATCACCTCCCACACACAGCGGGCATCGAGAGGGAAATAGATATCATTCACTTTGGATCATTTAAAGTCCAGGAGGACGTTGCCTTCGCACTGCGGCAGGCTCTGGCGATGGGAAATGTCAAAGTGCAGCTCATGACACAGCCATTAGGCCTCTCATGCCCCTGGTGCCACCAATTGGCTCGCTAGTGGCACGCGGACAGACTGGGAGGGAGACGGAGGAAGAGGAGAGGAGAAGAGGGGGCCCAGTGATTATGACTGTGACTCATATGGTGGCTGTCGCTTAGCATCAGACTCCATACGCACAAGCTGCCATCCTCCCTGGTAGCCCGCCGAGAGGAGACAGGGAGAGGAGGCTGCGAGGAGAGAGGGAGGCAGAAACAGACCGGCGGAGAGAGAGAGAGAGAGAGAGAGAGAGAGAGAGAGAGAGAGAGAGAGAGAGAGAGAGGAATCCAATGAATAGCCAAAAGAAAAAAGATGCGAGCACACGCTGTAATAGAGGGAGATGGGGAGAAAAACAAGGAGAATTAGCCGGAGCGGAGAGATGCACTTTGTACTCCTTCCATACTCCGGCTCACAAACTGGTGGGTAGACACTCTGATTAGGTTTGAGTGTTTCAGAGCTCAGGCTGTTGATTTATTGTTGAGTGAACCACACAACAATGGCTGTGCGATGAAAAAAAACCTATCTGAGCTAGTCTGCCCACTGGCTCCCTCCTCTGGGAGCTACTTATCGTGCATGCCGTTTCTGCTGGTGCCTCAATTCTACATTGATAATGCTTGTTGAGCAAATTGCTTGAGACACCCAGGTAGCATTCGGGAAATGACAAGCTGAATGCATGGCAAATTCTGGTCCTGCTTGACAGCATGCTGTAAATTGCCTGCTCTCTCTTAACCACTGATGGGAAGTGAAAATAACAGAGGCAGGGAGAGAAAGAGAGAGAGAGACAGACAGATCCAGATAGAGTTAATGTATGTCTACAAAATAGGGAGAGGGTGAGAGAGACAGACACAAATTGTGAGAGAGACAGTGATAGAGAGAGAGAGAGAGAGAGAGAGAGAGAGAGAGAGAGAGAGAGAGAGAGAGAGAATGGGCAGATGCACTTCTTTCTTTTTTTCTTTTCTTTTTCAAAGAAAAGAGAGTAAGAGAGTAAGAGATGTTATCTGTGTTAGTGTCATGCCTGTTCTATCTTCTCCTCTGTGGCAGCTCTAGGGTCAATTGCAGCAGTTGTGAATCGTACGTGTTTTTTAATGTAATCCCTGCTTTCACTGTTGTGTCCACCACACCAGGCCGGAGTCCACACCACCCACTGCTCCCAGGACGCCGACACACTCCCAATTGTACACGCCCATACAAACAAACACATGTGTCAGTGCAGTGCATTTGTGTGATGAATATAGGTACTGTGTATAGTATGTGAGCAGGTGTGTATGTTTGTATGTGTGTGTGTGTGTGTTTGTATGTGTGTGTGTGTGTGTGTGTGTGTGTGTGTGTGTGTGTGTGTTTGTGTTTGTGTTTGTGTTTGTGTTTGCTAAAGTGAATAATAGCTTGAGCCACAGCCACTTCAGCCACTGGTGTGGAATACTGAACGTGACATGCTCTGATAATCCAAGTGGCTGAGGAGCTCTGTGACAGACAGTCATACACACACACACACACACACACACACACACACACACACACACACACACACACACACACACACAAACACACAAGCACACATAGTATACAGCCGAAGACCTGTGTTGTCAGAAAATATCCTTTGTGTATTTTTATGCTGCAGAAGCAAAAGCGGTCACTCTGACCTCAAAAACAAAGTGTCTGTAGGTGAACACATGCGCATATATGAATATATGATCCTGTATTTGCTGTTGCTCTCTGGGTACGTTGATGGTCCATGTAAATTCAGAACCTCAACTTGGTGGATTTTTCATCACGAAACCAAGTGCATTATGGACCCTCTGAAAATGGGGCTACCGTTATTAATATTTAAACAGCTCCCGGGTCTGGTCCCATTTTTTACCTCTGTTGATGTCAGATTTGATGGGGGAAAGTTCCTCAACCCACTGAAATGTGTCCACCACAGATGGAGCATGGGTGCCTAGGCAGGAGATTAACGATTTTGTGACTTATTAAATATTGAACAGCAATGGGTATCCTTTTCTGGCATTAGCAGAGATCTACCAGTGCAGCCCCGACACCCAAACAAGATTTATTACTTACGTTTTTGCTGTGGATCTATCTTGTTGCAATTGAATAAGCATTGTATCAACTGGGCACTTCTATAAAGAAATGTCAGTGAAGCTTGATATGAGATTCTATTTCAATTCAAAGAGTTATGGCTTCTTAGTGGGTCTCACCGAGTTAAAAAAAGGCTATATAGAAACAACAATCTCTTCGGAATTCTAAATCAGTGAACCCTGCCCCTAAATCCCATCAACATGCCCAATATTCACACATAAGAAAATGTAGACATGCTATTCAATTAAGAGGAGCGACATTTATCTTGGCCCATGTTACCCTCCTTTTCATTTCAACCATCTGTTCTTACAATTAATTCTGGGGACACTCTAGAGAGGCCTAATGAAAGCGAGCTGCAGGGTCATCCATCTACATCAGGCCTGTGTATACACACACACACACACACACACACACACACACACACACACACACACACACACACACACATACATTGGGGAGTGGGATTACACATTTTCAGAAATTTCCTTGATAAATGTTTGTTATTCTCTTAAAAATATGTTTTGTCATTTCTGAGGGTGGGTGGCAAAAGGTAACGTTGTATGTGGAACTTTAAGGCTTGTTTAAATGTTGTCTATCTCCGAGTCCCCTTTGTTGTTAAACTAGGCAAATGATTATTTACAAAAATGTCAAAATTGTGAAAGCATTCATACTGTCATCTTATCATTGGGGCTATTGTGGAGTAATGAGGTGCATTCTAGTGATGCAAACAGCCATTCACATTCAGCCACTGGTATAATGTGGTCTTTTTAGACCACAGTTTCTCACACAACATAGCTCCTCCACACTGTTGCTGTGCTGCTCACTGTTGTTGCTGTTGCTTAATGCTATGCTTTTGCTCTAGTTGCTGCACACCCACCTCCACCTCCGCCTCCACCTACTTTGTTGCTTGGTATCCGTCAGGGGGAATCTGCAGATATCTGCTCCCTACCCATGGTTCTTACTGGGGAGTTTCAAATGCTGCCTTGGGCGGGAAAAATAAATTCAGAACCGCTGAGCCTTGATGTCAACCATAAATGTATTATCATTTTAAGCTAAGCAAACTGTTTAGCATATTGGTAAGAGGTCTTGAGTGAAACTAGTAAATGCAAGCAGTGATAAACAAGTGCTCCTGAACACACATTCCCTGACACACACTTATCTTTGCAGTCACACACAAACAGTACACCGCCCACTCTTACACATACAATGTCACACTTAACCCGACGCACACACAGACAGACACACACAATAACACCTCCATTCCAAGGTGAGAACTCCTTCTGTGAGGTGCAGGAGGCAGCTGTTCTGAACGATGAAGGCAAACTGTTTGTTGACCGTAAAGTGATGGTAACCTTCAGCAAAGAGCAACACAGTGAGATGTTTTGCTGTTGTATTGTCCCTTGCCTCAATATGAAGTTTATCTACAAAATGGTCCACAGCTTCTCCACTGCCTCCTTACACTTGCACATTTGAATAAACTGGAAAATGCCATATTACGAGGTGGGAGTTTTGCTAGCAAGTCAACATCAATTGCTTTCAAAGAAAGGAGAGTTTACTGTAGTCCCAGCGTTCAGAGGTAGTGAATCCTTTTCCTCAGGTTGTGGCTTTTACATTTGCCTTAAACGTCCGTAGGGTTTCTACAGCGTATTACTCTTTCAGAGCTAGATGTCCTAACAGGAATTCTTTAAATTGATCTTAAAGTCATCCTTCCTTTCAAAAGCACAAACAATATTGTATATTACAATTACAATACCTAGGCTTGGTAAGAGGTCAGATATTATATGCAGGCAGTGCAGTAAACTTTGTTAATGTATTTGCAAACCTTCTGCTTCTGTTGCTAACCAAGAGAACCACCAAGTGAACTGTACTGGGTGCTATCTATTTAGTTATCTGAACGTGCACTAAAGCTGGGTTGTATTTTCTGAAGGCTGGTGAGGCCCATTTACAGAGTGATAGCCCAAAGCTACTTCCCGTTATTACAGAGGAAAGGCAATTGCTCGGAAGCAAAACACTATGATGAGGGCTCTGTCAGAGACGTGTAGGCTTCTCCCAGCCCAAACAGACCCCCCCCCCCCACACACACACACACACACCCTCCACTGCCTGGGGCTAAGACACGCCAGGAGGGGCGGGGGATTACAGGATAGTGAGAAGAGGCACAGTGGAGGAAAAGAATGGTTCAGAGACATAGGGTGGTGTGAGACAGATCGAGAGAGAGAGGGGAGGGGGGGGGGGGACCCATGCAGGACGGCATGGTAGACAATAGAGTGAGGAGTAGAAAGGGAAAGACATAAAGATAGCGAGGGCAGCAAGCGGACAATGAGACAAGAACTGATGGATGAAAAAGCACCGCCTGCGATCACTGGCCAGGGAAATAAACCCCGCTAATACAATAAAGCAGTCAGCAAGCAAACTACACTGCTGCAGCAGAGCTGAGGTAACAGACTTCATAAGCAGAAAACCTAAAATCACATTAGGGGAGCCAGAAACCATTTGTCTCCGAGCTCTGTGAGGTACCTAGAGAACCGGGACGGGGGCCCGCTTTCTGGAAAACCAAATCGTCAATTTTGTTCAATCATTTGTCTCCTGTTCGACCTGCAGTGACTCGCACACGTGCACAAAGTTTAATGCAACAGTTTAAAACTCTCTAACACACACACACAAAATACGTACACAAACACACATAACGAAAGACCCCCCCCCCCCTCTCCGATCTTAGATCAAAGGCACGGACAAAACCTTGTTTGTATGGCAACGATGAATCGCCTTTATGGTCTGCAGTGACAGCTGCACTCTGTCTGCACCCACACGCCAGGCAAAAGTGTTGAAATGCAGATCTCCTTCACGGGTCAAGACAGGGGGAGTCAGTCCCGGTCAGTCAGTCATTGGCGGCGAGCCACAAGGTGCATTACCTGCCTCTGTGTCTAAATGGACTTCATTAAGCTGTCGTGGATCCATTCTGAGGGAATGGACATAACTCACCTGCTGGATTCACACAATGATGATAAGTTTACCCTGTAGCCAGAGGAACTCACAGTTCTGCTGCGGAAGTCCTTCTGCAATATGTTGGAGTCTAGCAGTGACTTGGCTTATTCATACCAATGAGTGAGGTAGAATTTATAAATATGTATATTGTGGTGTAATTCACTGAGGCCCGGTAAACCCTCCACACGAGAGAATAGACGAAGCCCTTAACTGTTATTGCCATTTGCATATATGTGAATGCTTAGAGTAAAAGCACAATTGGATGACTCATTGACCGTAGAGGTAGAGCATGGAAATATGTAGATCAGAGAGAGAGAGAGAGAGAGAGAGAGAGAGAGAGAGAGAGAGAGAGAGAGCGAGAGGATGAAAAAGAAAGAGTCGTAGAGACAACACTTCTTCATTGTGCGCAATAGCTGTGGGCAACAGAACGGGGGTGTGTGGGCTAATAAAAGACTGTGACACGCTGGACATGCGTGAGGCAGGCAGGCAGGCAGGCAGGCAGGCAGCGGACGATGTGAGGGGGAGCGCTACAGACCCTATGGGTTGCCTGGGAAGTGGTAGGAAATGAACCCTGAAGGTCCTCACTGAGTTGCAGCAGTGTAATTCCAGCTGAGGCCCTTTCTACACGGGAGGCAGGGCATGGTTAGGCCTGCCTGGCGGACTGGTCAAGAGGATCTCTCTCTCTCCCTCTCTCTCTCTCTCTGTCTGTCTGTCTGTCTCTCTCCGCATTATTCCCATCCTTTCTTTAACAGCTTCTCTTCTTGCGCTTTCCTTCTTTTCACACTTACTCTTACGTTTTCTTCTTGTTTCTCTCTCTCCCTCTGTCTCTCGCTCTCTCACCCTCCCACAACCTTGTCCCTTCCAATCTCTACAGCCTCCTTCGGTAGAGCAATAAAGCTTTCCATTGTAACAGGGAGAGTGGAACACATGAGTTGTTCTGTAGACAACTTCAGGGTTGGAATACTCATTTAAAGAGAAACAAGCAACTCAGTGACTTCTTAACATTTCTCTAAGGTTTCACTGTAAACAACGTTAAGTATAGTCAGCACAGAGATAATACACATGTCCGCCATCTCTTCCATTACATCTGAAATCTTTTCTAACCATTCACTGATAAACCAATCCAAGTGATTCCAATTCAATATAATCACCTCGTTTGTCACAGTCAGGAGACCGTTTGCTTTCTGTACTACTCTTAGGGGAGGCATCTGTGTTTATCACCCCCACAAAATCCTTGCTTTTTTGCCAAGGATCTAAGCTATCATTTAATCAAAGAAATATGCGTTGCATAACAAGGCAAAAAAATTATAATTTCATGAAATGCATCAAAGCAGAGACCAGTCCCTTCAGAAAAAATCGCCCAAAGAAACAGAGCCATGCATTATTCATCGCATTAACAGCGAGCATAGGCGTCACAGAAAAACATTCCTACTTGACCCTCGATGTGCTCAGTGTCATGCGAGCGCCTTGGACATCTGCTGTTCTTCCGTGTTGGGCCGGCGTGGATCAAACCATTCTCCCCACCGCTAATCCCAGCCTACAAAGAAGACAGCTGTTGACGCGCTAATTAACAAATCCTTGGGTGCTGCTGCAGCATCTCGTAACGTTCCGCTGGCGCTGCCACTGCCGTGGTGAGGAGCCGTGTCGTTAGCAGCCGTGCTCCCCGGTCCTGTCGTAGGAGTCAGAACGCAACCAAGAGGCAGGCGGAAAAATAATCAACCCCTTTTCTCACATAAAAAAAAGACCAATCAAAGGAATTAGATTTCATCATGCCATCGTTTATCGATGCTTGAAAACAGGGTCACCATCTGGGATGGTAGTAGGGAATCGAGTGGGTTATTGTTTATTGACTGAGCAGATTGGACAGATCAATACTGGCAGATCGGTACTGGAAAGCGAATGCTTTACCGATGCTTTAGTTCTTAGTATGAGTATAAATAATAGCTTTCGTGAAGTCTTACTGTATCTGAAGTGTCTGTACCTTTGTGTGTGTGTGAGGTTGCATAATTGTTAGAGTGCATTGTAATATTGCTATGCATAGAAGCACAATACTGCATTGTAAGAATGAATCATCCCGGATGACGAGTGGACACCCACGGCCAGTGGGGGCACCAAGGTGTTCCTCCTGGGAGATAAACGCACGAGTCTTTCTACTCTGCATGGAGGTTCAGCTCCACCGCTAATCTAATGCACACATTATTCAGGCCCCCCTGCATCTCTTCAAGAAAGGCTCCACCAGATTTATCGTCTAGGTTTAACTGTATGGTAAAATACCGCATTAAGCAGATGATATCACAGTATGAGTGGATGAAAGGATTCTGCACAGTGTGAGTGTATGAAATGATTATGCACAGTTGCAGAAAAGTGGTGTAGGGCCGGTTTAATTAAATGCAAGGTCCCTGGTTATACATCACTGGTTCCCTCACGCACAGGCCACTTAACCAAGCTGGGGAGGGAGTCAGGGCGTGGAGGGTGTTGGGGGTGGGTTTGGGGGACAGGGGGGGCTCATCTTGTTTTTCTCTCTGTTAAGAGGAAAGAGCTGAGCTTGCGCCTGTCTTTCTATATCCCCCTGCTACAGCTTTTCCGGGAAAATTGCCTTGCCAAAATTATTCCTCAGATTTCTGCCGCATGCAGGATTTTCAAAAAGGACCCAATTGGTTTCCTAAGTGGCTTGTTTTAGGAGAGAGTGTCCTACTCCTGGCTGAAAAAAGGGTGTGTTTGAAGTCCATTTTCACTTTCCTATGTTTGTTTATATAGGTAACCTAGCAATATGCATGCCTCCAAAAGCAGGAGTGTTTACTGGCTAATAAGGAGCTCCCTGCTTTTGGGTTAGGCAGCGACCCTAGTATAAGGACACCATGTTAGTTGTGCTTTCTACTCAACTTTCCCTACAGCTTAAATGCAAGTTGAGCTGGCCAGAGAACAGATAGGTTTCTGCTGAGCAATGTATCAGCACTGCATGGAGCACGCCAAGTCTTTTCTCACAAGCATCCAACATTTAGCTCCAATTTCTGAGAGACAAATTTGAACATCGCAAGGTTTAAATAACCCATACGTTTTTCTCTAGCAAAGCAATGGACCCTCCTTGGGATAATTCAGGCAGAATCTAATACTCCCTCCATTTCCCCATTCCGCTCCTGCGGGCTCCCTAAGGCTCTTTATTGAACTGTCTGGATCCCTTCAAATGGGAGCAGGGGAGAGGGGACTATAAATGCTGTCAAAAATACGATCCAGGCTCAAGGGTACAGCAGAAGGGAAAACAAGTTTAAGTTCACCAGGTGTGTGTGTGTTTGTATGTGTATTTGTGAGAAAGAGCGACAAGTGTGTGTGTGTGTGTGTGTGTGTGTGTGTGCGTGTGTGTGCGTGTGTGTGCGCATGTAAATTTGTGTGCAATGTGGGTACACATGGTTGTTTGTAAATTGGGATTAAGAGGGCTCGAGTAAACACCCACCCACACACACACATACACACACACACACACACACACACGGTGGGGCAGACGGTAAGCACAGCCTTCACAGACAGAGCAAAGTGCTTTTAGTGGTTTCAATCTGCTGCCGATTTGCAGTGGGAGATGTCTGTGGTAGTGATTCTATTTCCCCCATCACAAATGGATGACCTGGCCTCTGTCATTGGATTAGACTGTTTTGTACTGTAGAGTAGCAGGCTCCCTGGCTGGGCCCTGCTCACTCGCCCAGCCCCATTGTCATCCAGGTGGAGGGGGGACTGTGAGCCGTGCCAAATCCCACATCATTGTGTCACCTGAATGGTGCAGATGAATGGTTTCCTCTCAACCGTTTCCTTTGTCATCAATATTATTTTCAATGGACGCCCCTGAGTACAGGTTTCATAATTATGATGGTGGTTATCGAGTACATTTGTAGTGCACGTGTGTTGAGTGTGTGTGTGTGTGTGTGTGTGTGTGTTCGTCATCTGTGTTTGAGCGATGCTATGCTTCGTTTCATCATTATTAATTGTGAAATAAGGTCTTCTTGCATGTCTTTTTTTACAGTTGTAAAAGATGTCCAGAATGCTTTTTACTGTATCAGATATCCACTGTGTTGCCTCATAAAACACATCCCTACATATCCAGCATGGGAAAAGCTTGTTTTGTTCAGTCACAGTTTTTTCCCAGGCTACTGTGATCACATAGCATTGTGTGGAAGAGCAAGGACAAAATATGGATTCAGAGCTAACCCACTGTGGCTCGTTGGTAGCTCTGGAACATGGGAAGGGGGACCCAGTGGGAGTGCATGAACAATATCAGTCCGAGATATTACCAAGAAGATTCCATGAAAGGCCAAGCCAGAGCCACGCGGTGGGGAGCTCCGCTGTGGCCGTGCAGGAGTCTGGGGCCCGCTGAACTCCTGGGCACTTCTGTCCCTCTCCTTCCTTTGTTACTTCTGCCCCTGAGACATTCCTGGCATCAACTCACCCCAGCCCTCTTGTGCTTAGTCACACTGTCTAAACGCCTGCCATTGTAAACGTCCCTAAAATTCCCTCATGTCAGAAAAAAACGATAATTCAATCGTCTGTTTCATGTAAGCACCCCTCCCTCTGTCCTTTCCCCCCCGCCTGTCCCACCTCCCTTCTTCCGTTCTGCCCATCCCTCTGTCCCACCTCTCTTCTTCCATTCCCCCTCATCCCTCTGTTAGTGAGATCATCCCTGCGGTAGCCAGAGCTGTGGAAGAGAAAGCGTTTTATGGGTTTTGCCTTGAGAGCGTGGTCCCGCTGTGCTTTGCATATCGATGACGGGTCGGACACGTATAAATCTTGCGCCTTATTCGGAATAAAAGTTGAACCCCTGGAGGCAGTAAAAATCGTATTAAGCCTGAAAGCTTTTAATGCCATATTAACTAGTGAGGGTTGATTTTGTCACTTCTCTGGCGTTGTCTTTGAGACGTCTTCTTATATATATCACAGCCTGTCTGCTTTGTCTGCTCGTATAAACACTAAAGATTACAGAGAAATGCTGCGGAAAAAACTGCATTTCCTGTCAGTCTAAAACTGCTCATGAAATTCAAAACATGAAGTTATGTGGGGCACATTAGTCTTACCATACCACATCAACACATTATTGTTAATACATTACCTCTCAACCGGGTTTACTTTTAAAATCTGAATTTTATTAAGAGGCAGTTCATCTAAGACTACGCTAAAAGTCATTGAAAAGGTACGATCAAGTAGACATAGACATATGAGGGGATCAAACACTTCCACTAATCTGCTTTGTCTTGAATTTATCTCAGAAAGGAATTCAGGTCAACATGACATTTGTGAGGTGAAGCAGTGAAGAGTAGAAAGAACCAAAGCTCTTTTTTGTTTGGATCAATGTCAGACTCAATGAGAGATTGTTGTCATCAGAAAGCAAGGCCTTTTTCTTATCTGTCTCTCTGGCTCAGGCTTGGTTTCAGAAGGCAATTCTTTATTTGTTGTGTTGAAAAATAGGAAAGAAACATTTTTGAAATGAGGCTGCAGTAAATGTATGTTTCGTGGTCAGAGTAGGTAAGAATGTAAATCACAGGGTTAATAATATATCCCAGGCAGACACAATAGACAGTTTGATCAACAGCAATTCTACCACGTTGCTGATCTCAGACACTGACCCAGCCAAATCAGCATACAAACAAGACCACCCATAACCACACACATGTATCCTGCACACACACACACACACACACACACACACACACACACACACACACACACACACACACACACACACACACACACACACACACACACACACACACACACACACACACACACACACACAAAACAAAGCTCACTGGCCCCTTGGACCTGCAAGCCCTTTGATGTTTCAGGCTCCACTAGTTCCACTGGGAGCATTGGGCCCGCTTCCCTCTGCTTACACCCCAAACACACACACACACACACACACACACACACACACACACACACACACACACCTCTGATCCGTTGGCCTTCCAGGCCACTGTCCTGGCATAGATAAAGGGCAAACAGGAACCTCCCAGGATGCACCTGGTCTTGTGTTGATAAAGGAGCAGGCAGGAACTCCCAGCATGCTTTTAAGCCAAGGCCAGGTAGAGGGAGTTGAGACTGAAACAAAGATATCCCCAAGACCAACCAAGTCTCAGACAAGTCTGAGCAGTGTCGTTTATACACACACCTTAACGCAAAAAACCTGCTCATAAGCACACACACTCTCACCGATATCACACACCAACAAAAACACACACACACCCACACACAGTCAAATCCACATGCTAAGACGCGTTCTACTAAATACAGTACACACATGTCTATACCCTTCAACAATGGTCCCAAAGATTGATCACCCTGTCGGGGTGACAGAAATGGTGGACACATTGATGGAAATAAAGTGAGTGGGAGAGACGGATCGAAAGCGGGCGAGCGATAGGGGTGCAGAGAAATAAGGCCGATAAAAGGACACCGGCAGAGAGAGAACGACAGGTCCACAATAACATAACCCCCCAGCTCCATCCTCATATACCCCACTGCCACGGGAACTTCATCAAAGTCACCGCAGTCGTTGCCCTCACAGCGGCCGTGATCGGTTTCATCAGCTCACCCCTGGCGGTATCGCTAACACCAGCCGTGGTGGGGGAGTCGGCCCTCATCGATTAGCTCTCCTCAGGGCCGAGACCCGTCTTCATTTTATGTGTCGCCGTGGCTCGCCGCCACTCACCGCCGCGCCGCCAACCCCGGGTGGACTCGTGGGGACGGGGAGGATGGAGTGCAGAGGAGCGTGTAAGAGAGAAGGAGCGAGGGAGAGAAGGGCAATGGATTGGAGGTACGGGGGAGGAGCAGGTGCGACGGGGGTTGTGGTGGATTGGGGGGGGGGGGGGGGGGGGGGGGGGGGGTGCTCTCTCCATCTCTCAGCATTGTGTTCTAAGACCGATCCTGTTCAGTTGGACTTTTAAAGCTTTCTCAATAGCTTCCACTGTGCAGTTTGGCCTTGTTTTGAAAGCAACTGTAACACAGCACCAAACGTAAGCTACGTACATACACATGACATTGTTGCCATGTTATTGTGTGTTCAGGCTCAGACTCTTATACATGTCCCTTTAAAGGAGGTCTGGTAGTATGTGAGCGTTTGAATGCTTCTTTCTGTTCATGTTAAGCCCCTCCTTAACGCTCCCCACTCCTCTCCCCTCCTCTGCTCTGCTTTCCGGTCGTTTCCCCTCCCCTCCTAATAGTTGGGTATTGGTCACACATCGGTGGCCCCTGCCTGTGTTGTCAGGTGATTGAGGAGAATAAATCGAATGGAGCACCAGCAAGATGGGGGGGGGGGCACTATAGCTCTATTCCCAGGAGGGACGAAGGGAAATAATATGGTGGTGCACAAACGCAGCCTGTGGTTTTGAGCCCTCACACAAAACACCTCTATACATTAGCAGTTGGGAAGCCATTGACCAGATGTTGGT
This sequence comes from Galaxias olidus, assembly GCA_026901105.3. Lineage (NCBI taxonomy): Eukaryota > Metazoa > Chordata > Actinopteri > Galaxiiformes > Galaxiidae > Galaxias > Galaxias olidus. Next base: position 59,746 of record JAPMUY010000402.1, on the reverse strand, counting down.
GTACAGATGCGTCGATTTGCTTCCTTTGGCGCTGACGCCTGTCTGTCCCCTGGGAGAACGCAGACAGCATGATCAGTCAATGGCAGACACTTCATCCAGTCATCCATGGAAAACTCCCCTGTGTGTGTGAGTGTGTGAGTGCTTGTCGGTGTGCTTTCAGCCGCAAACTGAGTGGATGTTTAGGCTTGTTTGCGTAATAAACCTTCCAAGCCGTTGAAAATTCTGCACTGAACGTGGCCTAGTTGGGATTTTCACTCTTTGCTCTCATGTCTATCTTCTTCCTCTCTGAATGGTCTCAACACACAGAGTCAAACAGGGACTCTGCCTGTGTGACAGAAAAGAAGAGGCAATCACAGCTTCAAACAGCCACGCTTCCGCTCCTCACAGACAGGATGGAGGGCTAGGGCGACGGAGGGAGGCGGATGGATGGATGGCTGGATGGATGGCTAAGGTGGGCTGAGGGGCCTGCCAGGCACCCCCGCTCGCAGCACAGATGGAGAAGCTGCGCTGCTGGGCACCAGCCAGCCAACCAGCCCACTAGCCAGCCAGCCAGCCAGCCAGCCAGCCAGCCAGCCAGCCAGCCAGCCAGCCAGAAAGCCAGCCAACCAGCCTTCCTTTCAACCAGTCAGTAAACCAGCCCACCAGCCAGCAAGTCTTCCATTCAGCCAGCCAGCAAGCTAGCAAGCCGACTAGCCTACAAGTCAGCCAGTCACCCCACCAGCCAGGCAGCCTGTCACCCCACCAGCCAGGCAGCCAGCCTACCCGCCAGGCAGCCAGCCAATAAGCCCACCAGCCCACCAGCCCACCAGCCCACCAGCCCACCAGTCAACCAGCGTGTCAGTCAGCCATCCCACCAGCCAGCCAGTCAGCCAGCCAACCAAACATCCCATGGTGGCCATTTGTATGGGTTAGGGTTAGGGTGTTTCAGTGCAGTTTCTACGTTAAAGTATGCACGTGTCTTTTGTGTTCCTCTAAGTCTTCCTCACTTTGTGTGTATGTATGTGGCATGAATATGTATTTGTGTGTTTTTGTGTCAGTTTGTGAACGTGTTTGTCTCTTTGTGTGAGTGGTTGTGTGTGTTTGCAAGTGTATGTGTTTGTGTGTGTGTGTGTGTGTGTGTGTGTGTGTTTATGGTTGTCTGGAGGGGAAAGTTGTTGGTATAGGGAAGGCAGGACAAATTTGCATGCAAATGTACAACTGAAAGGAAAAACTCACATCAGCTTGTTTTTTATACGCGTTATGGTTGTTACTGCTCATAAATAGATAAATCAATAAACACACATAAGCAGACTGTGAAGGGAGATGTGCGTCTGTGGGCAGGAAATTGCCAGCCACTGAATATGCAAATCTCCAAGTGTCTGTATGAAACAGAGGCATTCCACTCCAACCATTTTGGTTTGCCTTAGACACCAACAAAAGCCATCACAGCAACATGTTTTTTTTAAATCAAAAATATTTCCCTAAGGCCGTTCTCATGACATACTTTCTTAAGCTCTCTCTCAATCTCTCATCCTCAAGTTATCTTCCCGCCCCTCTTTCTCGTTATATTTCTCTCTCTCTCTCTCTCTCTCTCTCTCTCTCTCTCTCTCTCTCTCTCTCTCTACCTCTCTACCACTATTGGAAGCATCATAGCGTGGGATAGATACTGTTTGGGTCCAGACTGTATTGAGGGAACACGGTGACCCCTTTAAGCTGTGTCTGCTAAGCGGGAACACCCATTTCTGCCCTTGGCAGGAGGGAATGAAGATGATTATCAGGCCGACGTGATATGGCTGCCGTACGGAAAGAGGGCGAGGGGTGATGATGAATATGTTACAGCCAGGCTCTCATTGTACCCAATAGACTGAGCTCAGTAAAGAAGTGCCTAAGAGGGAGTGGGCAACCTTGAAGCCACTTGATTCAGTGCTCCTTTGTGTGTGTGTGTGTGTGTGTGTGTGTGTGTGTGTGTGTGTGTGTGTGTGTGTGTGTGTGTGTGTGTGTGTGTGTAAGCCTGGTTGTGTGATAACACATCTGATAATCAACATACACACACAAATACACACATACACACACACACACACACACACACACACACACACACACACACACACACATACACATGCACAAACACGTTTTGAGATTTTAAGCAGGCTTGAATCTTTGGTTACGTTTGGTAAAGACTGATCTGTCTGCTGGGGAATTGTTTGTACAGTTTGACATGGAAGACAATAAGGGTGAACACAAAGAGGGGAAGGGGATATCTGGACATTTCACCAAATCATGTCACTGCTAGATGATTTGGTTGTGTTTGGGTGCGGTTGTGTATCTGTGCAATGGTGTGTGTTTGTGTGTGTGGGTTTGTGTGTAGTGCATGTTTGGCAAACTCATCACTTTTTTCCATTGTCCAACTGAACACAATTCATACATCCATAGCTACCGCATAGATACAGACTGAAATTAAGTGAAACCTTCCAGCAACTATTCAAGAGCCCGTATTCAACCAAAGAGCTGCTTGAGCCAGGTGGACATAACCTAAAGGTAGTCTGTCTTCTCCAGCCCCACACACACACTCGTACACTCTCTCTCTCTCTCTCTCTCTCTCTCTCACTCTCTCTCTCTCTCTCTCTCTCTCTCTCTCTCTCTCTCACACACACACACACACACACACACACACTCACTCTCTCTCTAACACACACACACACACACACACACACACATACAGACGTGTCTTTTAGATCTTGATGCAAGGATAATAGGATTCCAGGCCCTATATTTTTGCGGTGCGGGGAGGCAAAGCCAGGGTTGAATGAGAGCTGATCCCTCTGTAGTACTGTCAGACCTGATGCGGCGTCTCTCTCGCTCGGCCTCCCATCCAGAGCCCTGCCAAGTTTACCTTCAGGCCACATGTTTATTGAGTAATTGAAACGGAGCAAAGCAGAGGGATAAAAATCCAATACCGCCCGTCAATCACGGCGCCGAGAGGTATGGCAGACGGCCCCGGTTTGTCCAAACAGCGCCGTGAAATGACAAACCAACACAGCGCCGTTCAGGGAGCGCTCTGGCCCTTCTCGCCTCCCGTCTGAATACAGTTGGAGTTCACTCCGTAGCGGAGTAGAACGTTAGCCACGTGCTCCTTCGCCAGCCTTTCTGTGCCTCTCTCTTTGTTACTCCCATGAATGTTCTCGTGTCAGAAAGCCTCGTCCTGATGGAAGCGTGCCGTTTTCATCCGAGGCTTCTCAAGGTTACAACAATACTCGAGATGACTGTTCTCAGGCTGGCGTCGCTGCCACTGACTACTGGCACACGATGATAACCAAGCCATTGATCCCTTTGTGTTCCATCCTCGTCAATGGAATATCTATTCTTCTGGGAGGCCGTGGACCTGCTGCGTTCGGGTCCTCATCTCCATCTCCCCCCTTTCAGACGGGAAGAATACTCCCTCTGTATCTTATGAATAGGTGTATGAACACAGGCTTTAGAGGCGCCCGGGAGAGTCGGCGGGGGGGGGTCCTTTATCTCCTCTTACACAGCAGTATCATGTGCAGGGCCACAGCTGACTGATAAATCCCAGGGTGGCCAATATGAATGTGGCGGCTCGAGGAAACGCTGATGCAACTTTATCAACTGATGCCGCTGAGGCGGCCACATTTTATCGTAGGGATCAGTAGCTCATCCGACGGTCTGTCTGCGTGTCTCGCTCCCCCTCTCTCTGCCTAGCTCGCTCTCTCTCTCTCTCTCTCTCTCTCTCTCTCTCGCGCGCTCTCGCTCTCTCGCTCGCTTTCTCCCTCTCTCCCTCTCTCTCTCTCTCTCTCTCTCTCTCTCTCTCTCTCGCTCTCTCTCTCTCTCTCTCCTCTCTCACTCTCTCTCTCTCTCTCTCTCTCTCTCGCTTTCTCTCTCTCTCTCTCTCTCACTCGCTCTCGCTCTCTCGCTCGCTCGCTTTCTCTCTCTCTCTCTCGCTATATATAAAAGTTATGTACACCACTTTTTTCGCTCCCCCTATTTCCTCCTCAGATTTACATAGTGATGCGGCCCCGATGTCTCTTGCACAAGCGCCTGCTGTTTTCACCTGTTCTCAGCTAGATGAGCCACTCTGTATTCTGAGAGCCCTCACCATTGGCTTCATGCTCCCAAGGAGAGGGAGAGATTATTTCTCTCTTTCTCTCTCTCCATTCATCACGATCAACATTCTGACTCAGTTATTATGTGTTCCTCTTCAACGTTAAGGGTTGAACTGATTCTACATTCCATGTGTGCCTGAGATAAAGTGGCAGGCATTATATTAACACACTATAAAGTAAACTAACTTGACTATTAATGGAAATTGGAGGGCTGCATGATACAATTTGGCCTTTGTAGTGCTAACCTAAGTATGTTACCCTTACTCATTGTATTTCACTCATTCAGTGTGCATTTGTTACTGCATGCATACTGTTACTACTGACATGGCTTTATTTTTCCTCAGAGATTTGAATGATATGTGCACAGAATTCAAAAACAAAGGAGCTTACTTTAAGAACAGGCAGCAGCTAAATCTTTTTCTTGAAAAACATATCAAATCACTTCAGCAATCAAATTCAGATTATATTAAAGAATAATAATGCTACATATTGCATACTAAATTCTGATTTTATTAAAGGATATTAATGCCACATATTGAATAATAAATAATGACATTCCAGAACTTTAATGAGGAATGAATCATTTTGCAGAAGATTGAATGAAAAGTTAAAAGGCTCACCGTAAATATCAATGTATCATAGACCAACCGTATTTTAAATCCAGAATACCTAACATTGCATTCTAACTATTCCAGCTTCTAGCTATAAAAAGCATCAATGGAATGAAATACGATTTAATCTGAAATGCTCTTTCAAAGATCAAAATCCTATTTCTTATTTTCAATGGCCTTTAAAAAATATAATGAGATTTGTGAAACCTGGCAAAAGAGAGATTTCTGACTTTGGAAGCATGATCAAACGGCAATACAGGTTGATTATTCTGCTTTTGTTTTGGTGCTATTGTTGTTCTCCGAGTCTAGCTGTCAAGGAAAGTTGTGACCATATGTGTCGATAATGGAGCATATTGTTCTCAGTTCCCATTAAGAAGGGCTAATGAGGGCCTTTATCATGAGGGTCCATAGGGCCCCATTAGAGTTTATTATTGTGAAATAACCACACTCAACACTATTTTCACTTTCAGGTCTTTGCTCTTTTTACATAGTAACTAAAAAGACAGTAAGGGATGGTCTTATATAACCATAATTGTGAAGTTGTTATTCATCATGAGAGGTATTTTAGCTTGCTCACATACTTCATGCAATTCCTCAGCAAAGGGACTTATCAGCTTATCGTTCTCACAGTATATAACCACATGCAAATGTAAACGAGAAAGCCTATATTCTGTTGATGGCAATTGGCGGAAACTACAATTTTGGGCTAATTTCATGCAATCAGACTTTCTCAGGCGAGTTATTTGTAGCCTTAATGAGGTGTGTGCATGGTAAAACTTTGAGAAAAGTGATGAATATTCAGCGGCAAACAAACATAATGAGGCTGATAAACACAGTGATTCACCACCACGTGGCACTCAAGCTTCTGGCAAATAGGATCAGCCCAGGTGAGGGCTTTGAGGCTCACTCTGACAAGAGAGAACGACGCTGGGAGAGAGAGAGTGTGTGTGTGTGTGTGTGTGTGTGTGTGTGGTGTAATGAAAGAGGGAGGGGTGTAAGAACATTGAGAGTGAGATAGTTAAGGGAGGTAGAGGGGGGCGTGGCGTAGACGGGCGGCAGAGGGTTTATGTGTTTGCTTGTTTGTTAGGCTGGATGAAGTGTAGACAGTGAGACTTTCATTCTTCTCACATTGTTCTCAACTGCAGACAATGCCATGACATTATGTTTGACTGTCTGATAAAGGTTTACGTTCCAGTCCATGTGGCCTGACCTTACACAGAAAGTAAGAAACCAGTACATAACAAATGTTTTCTTTCAACATAGCCACTGCTACACATTAAATCACAGGAAAGCACACCTTTCTCTATAATATCTCTATATTTATTCAAAAGAATAAATAAGGCATTTTTCCCCATTTGTAGATAATAATTATAAAAAACATCCATTCCTTAAGCTTAATGTTGCACAATATAACATGGTTAGTTGATGTATCTGTCACAATCATTACTGTAAAACATCAACAGAAACTAGAATTACCTCAGACCATGACTAAACAATTGGAAAGGTGTCAGCATTGCAGGAGTCTACGCCCACCACCTTCCATTGAACCATAGCTATTTCAAAAACCATGTTTTCTCAATGAAAGACTTTTGAATCACTCCTTTGGGTTAATGAGTTCAATGTGCTTTGGAGTCCTGAGGCAGGCTGTAAGTGCCACTACGCGTGGTCTGTTACCTAGTTCTGTTTAAAACATGCATGTTTTTTGTAAGAATTTTGTTATGAAATGGCCATCTCATTAAAGTCTTTAACAAAAAGAGTTTGCCTGAAGAGTGCCTTGGACTTTCTTTCTTTTTTTGAACTTTTATATTTCCTACCAAAGAGCACCTTCACCCGGTTTATTTGAACTTCTGAGCACTCCAGACTTTTTAGTTTTTTTCCCCACTGCATTAGAGTCTGTCAAGCTTTCTGATGGACATAACTAAAGCCGGAGCTTATGTTCACACTATACCTCTGATTAAGCCATTTACCGTCCGGGTGAAATAATGGGATTCACAGCAAATGTAAAGGTTTAAGACCATTAGTCATGGCTTTTATTGTCATGGACGCTGTCTGGCAGCGAGCCAGCGACCCGAACAGAGGACAAAGCAAGAAACGCCTCCCTCTGGCTCCGGGCAAAGAGAGCCAATCAAGCTTACAGTATAGGAGAACGAAAAAGAGACGTGATGTTCGCAAACTAGACCAAGGGCAGCAGCGCTGGTCTCCAGCTATAGCGCTTTCCCGTCCAGATCTTTAACAACGTGAATGGAACATGCCACCTGCAGCTTCAACAGATGGCTAAAATCCAGCAGCTTCCTGCCAACCACTTTGAAGAGATGGCCATTTGTGTTTTGATGAAGTAGCCTCTACAAACAGCGTGCTGCAGGAGCTCCAGGCCGTGCATCCAAATCAGGGAATGTGTTCAGTGTTTCTCCTAGCAGCAACCGTCCTATAAATAACTCCAGTGGAAACCTTAATGACATGCACAGGTTCACTATATTATAATGTCAGACGCACTCTTTCGCCCTCTCCTGGTGTTCCCGGCCCCCGCCCTTGGTGGACACCTCCCAGACAGGTCTCCGTTAATTGCTGTCCCGTTGATTGATGGATAGTGGTGTGAACACGCAGAAAGGGGAGGCCAGGAGCCCTTTCTGCGGAGGGATAAAGGATGGCCGCTCTCCAGGATGCACCCACACACACACACACTCTCACACACACACAAACACACACAAATACAGGAGCTGAAAACAAACTCACATGCATAAGGTGTCAAATAGGCTTGTGCATCTGCAGCATGGCATGCAAACATGTACGTTGATGCACTGACAAATGTGCACAGACTCAAAGAGTCAGTGCTTCCGGCTGGTTAATTCTAAGCATGTCTTAATTGCGCTGTCATGACAGTTTGACAGGCTTGAGTGGCGATGTCAAGCCTTTAGTCAGGGATGCCACTTTCACAGCATTATGACTAGATGGTGCAGTGGGGCTTTTTCATGTGGCTGGATAGCCCCCGCTGCTTTTAATCTGTTTCCGCTATTGAATACATATGTGGTTCCCAGTGCATTGGCACCCTTAGTGGCTTTGTCATGTCACTGTGAAACAAATTCCCAATACTACCAGCCAGAATTTTGGTGTTGACATTAGAATTGAATTATAATTGTATTTTACACCTAAGATATTACAAGGAAATGATTTGCCTATTATGCCTATTGATACTGTACGTTAAACTGTGAAGAATGGATAATAGGATTCCATGCCTATTGTTTCCAATTCATTTTCTATTATCCCTTCATGGAAATAACAAAACATTAATAAGCATAATAAGCATCTCTAGCAGTGAAATGGGTTGTTTAGTAGGCTATAGCAGACTTAATAATCCAAAGGGACGTTTTTATTGATAAAATATAATGCAACGCTATTAGATAGGCTACCTCCCTGCACGTCCTGGCAGCACGCTGGTGCCTGGGGCAAGCATTTTTAGGGGAGAGAAGTCGTGACGTCAACGGGAGTGCAAGGAGAAGTCTCTGGTCTGTAGTTGGATGCTGTCTGTCGAAGAAGAGGGGTGAGCCGTGGAATTGTTACAGAGAGAACGCGTAGGGTTGGTGTCGAACGGTTGTGGCCGTCATTATTATAGACTGCAAGTTATCAAAATCTGCATTGATCATCTGCTTTTTTATATTGCTTAAAATTTACCTCGACATTTATGTTTTAATGGTCATGACCTACTAAAAATCCCCCCAAAAGTAAAGCGTGATCGTTTTCCGATTTCGAGATTGGGTTGTCCATGGAACGAAAGAGCATGGTTGGTGAAGCACCCTGCTCCCGTGCGTAAAATGGCACGAGCAACATTCGGGTGAAGCTGCATGGAGAGATCTACTGCAAGGCAACATGGTGGTGGTAGTGCCTGCTGTCGCTTCATTGCGGGAGAGAAGTGCGTAACATGCGCTGGAGAATGATCGTTCTAAGCACACCGGACTGCCGCGTTCGCGCAAAGAGAAATTAAGCAAGCCTTTCCTGACAGTGTTGACAAGGAGAGCAGGTGAAGCGACCGTGGGATGAATGTCAGTCCTACAGAAAATGGGAATATTTTTGCCGCTTTGTGAATAGCTACAATAATAAACAGTCAGTAAGTCAAGTTGAACGCAAAGTATCATATAGTGTCTATTCATGTTTTCTTAAGTTTCAATGTCCCATATTTTATCGCAAATCGGACTATAAAAGGCCTACAACGATTTTGAAACTACGCATTTGTGGTGTTTTTATTTTTGGGAGCTGAAAACTGCGGTGAATGCGGAAAAGAATGGAAGTCTGTGTTCGTCTCTGAGCACCGTTGGCTTCTATTCGGTTTTTGAGTCCATCACTTACTCTTCAGGATGCAGCTCCTCCGAGTCGCGTGGGCACTAACAGGAGCGGCAATCTGCTGTTTTCTCCTGCTCCTTCTTCACTCACGTTTACTTAAAGAAGGTAATTTCTTAACTAAATAGATTTGTATTGTCTCATTTTGTATTTTTCCGCTTTGATGCGTTTTTTCCCTAAGCACAGTCTATCAATATCTAAGCCTGTAAGGAAATATTTGAATAATTGGTTATGTAGCGGTGACTACAATACTGCTCATTGTCATTAGTTAATACAATATGTTTCCCCATATGAAATAATAGAATAAATGGATTCATATTTTGAATGGGAATGAGGTCATTCATGATCATGTCAGTGGCTTATTTAGCTCATCCAATTCAACAAGTTATTTCCACTAAGATCAATAAAAATATATATATAATTACAAAACTACTGATAAAAGTACTTGTATTAACTGAAGGAGCAGAAATTATTGTCAATTCTGAGTGTGATATAGTGTATTTAGTAGTAGAATTCTTCAATAGATGGCACTAGAGTCTTGCTTTAGGGTAACACTGAGGTCAAATTGTTAAATATGGCCAGTTGTTGTGGTCACTTCAGTCAGAATATTACTTCCTTGCTGCAATGGTACTGTGCGAAACAGTGAGAAATACAGGCTTTAAAATATTCCTTCTAATCTAAATAGGTGTTTGCTAGAATTTTCAAATGTGGTCTTCACAGGCTCTTTTCTGCTTTCATAGTCTTTATGGTGGGTTAATACATGAACAGAATAATCTTTTTGGGGATTGCTTTATGGCATTAATCATATAGTTCAAGGCAACAGATGTGATGCAACATTCGTTGTAAACCAGACCTTACAGATTGAGTGTTTATTTGTCAAACCAATAAACTTGAACAGCTCGTGCAAAACACACAAAACACAAACACACGCATTATACCAACATAATAAAATTGTTATGTAGATATAGGAAATACTTAAGTCCTCGGCTGCGTTTGTCTGTAACTGTCAAAGTCACGTAATGTCACCTCTACCATAGTGTGTAGGAATTGCCTGTAGCAGTTCAAACTGCCCTGTATCCTATCCCTAGCCCTCTGTGTAATTGGAATGTGTGTGTCCAATGGAGAAGAAGGGGTCTAGGGTTTATAGGGGCCAATGCATAGAATGGCATGAGCCCAACAGCTTCTTCTGCTAATCCCAGTTTGGGGCAGATATATTCAGGTCAAACCTTGGCTAATGTTCCCCTCTCCATGTTACCCCTGAGCCCCATGCTGAAAGGGAAGTCTAGCCATGCCAAGTAAGAAAGACCTTTCCTGTCAGGCGGGTGCCAAGAGAGGACTGTTGGGGATGTTAAGGGTCCTGACCGGGACCTCAGTTCAGCCATTGTGTGTTAGTACAGATGGGCTGTAAAGGTATAGGATTCTGTAGAGTGCATCAGCATTAAGAATCCGTTGACTTGTGTAAGACGATACTTTTGACCCTCAGACTAATATTGTTTGCAAGGATCATATTGTGATTATCAAACATATATATATTGCTTTTCCCACCAAATCTGCAGAGTGGCTTGCAAACCTGCAGCACAATGCTTTTCAACCTCGGCCCATTGGCTTATTTGCTTATTTTCTGCTTGCTGTTAAGGGTGGAATGTGAAACCTATGCATGCGGTACACAAAGGGAGGCCATCAAACATTCTCTTTGTTTTTGCGCTGTAAGAATGGCCAAGGTCAGAGGATTTTGTTCATGGCACAACCTGTGTCTGTAGTGAATTCAAAGTACTGCATTAGTGGCAATATCTGTGTCTTGGAATAGTAAACAGCAGGCACGCGCTAAACAAAAATGAATACATTTTATTCTCCCTGTGCGTTCCTTTGAAAACGTGCGATCACTTCTGCCATATTAATACACACTCTAAATTGAATTCCAAAAGTAAAAGAGAAATTAACAAGGACATTCGCCATAGCCAGCTACTATTCGCCCCCCATGTTTGGTTTGTTCACTGTCATATCATATAACTGGTTTGTAAGGAGCCCTCCGGCACCATGCTGTGCAGCTATTGTGTGCTCCAACTATGTGGAAAGCAGCACACACCTCATTACCATATGGGGAGGATGGCCTAACGTTTGGTAGCGAGGGCTCGTTGTTGCCAGTGGCAGCGCCCTGACATTTCAATGTAAATACAGGAAACAAATGTCACCCCGCTGCCAGCCTTGAGGTTGTGCGGGGAGCCAGGAGAGTGTATCTTGGGGAGTCGTACCTCATCACTGCGGGTCAGGTTTCCAAACAGGCAAGGGGGCATCTCTTGCATAATGTGACACACTATCTGGTGTGTTTGAGAAATGAGGGTGCAGAGATGGTGAAGTGGGAAAAAATGAAACGGTATTATGACATTGTGCATAGGCAACGGCAGATGAGCTTTACACCATGTATTTATCATGCTGTCCAGTTCAATTATCTAAGCCATGAACCAAATCAGATTCGCCCGATCGTTTGGACAGAATTGTTGCATGACGATAGAGGAAGATAAAGGCTGTAATAATACGTTTGGGTTTTTGACAGCGGGCTGTGTACAATAGAACACACACGCTCAGAGTCTATTCTAACACACATGGACACACACACACAAACAACATCATATTATTAATTATAGACTCTTCATACCCTAAAATGCATCACTACACCAGACGTGTGGACAATAACAAAATGGAGTACATTTGACATTGTATTTGACTCCTGACGATGCCAGCTTAATCATTATACATACAGTACTCTTTGCATTCATGGCTCCTGCAGAGCAACCACATGCTGCACAGTCACACTTGCCAAACACTGATCGCCGTCACTACCGCAAAACAATGTGTTTCCGTTTCGCTAGCTGGAATTCGAGAGAGAAGCCTCCGCAGACATGTTTGTTTGCCTCCGAGAGTCACAGATTGCATGAAAAGAGTAACATGGCTGCTGAAGCTGTAGGTGTGGTGTTCATGTGTGGTGGTGGGTGTGCTCACAGATGGCGACGGTGGACGGCGTGCTCATCTCCCTTACAAGCTCCGACGTTGTGAACTTGCAGCCAGAAAGGATTTAAGAAGTTAGCCCCTGAAGAATAGCTCCAGGCGGGAAACACCCCGGGGTGCTATGTGGGCTTAATGCACGCCTAATGCTACTTGGCATACAAATGCACAGCAGACTCATTGTGCTGTTACTTGTAAATCCTGCCGGATGTCAAATCCCTCACCACAAAGCGCCGCACGTATCATCACAGGTAAATGGAGGGAATGAATGACTGATCTCCCCATAAGTGGATTGAGATCAAGGGTAATGGGGAAGATCTACATGTAATTCCAATTATCAAGGATTAAGTTGGTTAACGGATTCATATGGGAGAGGGTTTATGAATTATTGACAGGCATGACAAAGAGAGGTTGTGGGATCCCGAGGTACTCTTCAAATCCCTGAAGTGTCATGTATGTGCTGCTCTTATTGGTGAGCTGAAACCTCCAGTATTTACACGCGCACACACATGCGCGCGCGCACACACACACACACACACACACACACACACACACACACACAGTTGGTTCAAATGCCCTATTGATTGTGCTTTGCAATTGCTCAGAGGGAGCTGAACAAATAAAAAGGTAGCTCTAGAGTCATTGGTTTCAGCTGTTAATAGCCTGAGGTCTTTGGACTATCCTTGCATGCTGATGCAAAAGGCACCTTTGACCTGATGCTCATTCCCGTTCTGTCATTACATGAAGGGGTACTACTGTGAGATCACCTCGCAATCCGAGCCTGAAATCATGTCGGCAGCGCGCTGCTGCTCGGTTGTGGTTATGAACAAAACACGAGTGAGAATCCAACGGTGCCTAATCTGTTTGCGTTTGCCATCACTGAGATCATCTTAGATTAAAGCTATTTGAATACAGCTTGAAGCACCATACTGCATTTTAACTACTTAGCTTACAAACACACACACACACACACACACACACACACACACACACACACACACACACACACACACACACACACACACACACACACACACACACACACACACACACACACACACACACACACACACACACACACACATACAAACACACATCGGCTGCAGAGGTTAGAGACCGGCAGGTCGTTTGTCTCATGCCCTGTCTGTCAGTGGGAGGAGGATCTCCTCAGGTCAGCGTTTTCCCCTGCTGGCCGTATTCATTCAGCAAGGCTAGCCCTGCAACACTGCCAACAGATCCATCATTACCAGCTAGGGAAATCTAACAAAGGCTGCACTTTTCAGTGGCAGGTAAATAATGGAGATGATTTGGCTTGCTGTACACAACTCTAGATGAGATGGACATCATCTTCAAATGGATTGGGAACATGAATCCCGTACCTACAGGTCTCGAACGGTCCGTTTTCTGCTGCGTCAGACGTTGGCTAGAGGTCTTTAAGGTTTTGGATCAGTCATTATGTATATATATATATGTATATATATATATATATATATATATATATATATATATATATATATATATATATATATATATATATATATATATATATATATATATATATATATATATATATATATATATATATATATATTTATACTGTATAAATATATATATATATATATATATATATATATATATATATATATATATATATATATATATATATATATATATATATATATATATATATATATATATTAAATATATATATATATATATATGTTTTCTTTTAACCTTTTTTGCCTCGGTTGTATGGTCAGTAAAAAGAGAGAGACTGACCTTAGCTATTCTGGATGTGAGTAGGAATCTCACAACAATGCAAAAGAGTTTTTGTTGCCAGGCCTAAATGCCCAAATGCCAGGACTGTTAGCCATATACAGAGACAGAAATGCAATTGACAGGATAACCGGTTCATGGCTTGAGAGCATTCGAGTGGCTTTTGCCACTATAGAAACAAAAGTTGATTGATTTTAAATTAGCTTGGATATAGTGCATTAGCCTTTGTCTAGTAAGAGGGGGTACGTGTAGGGGATTCTATGCCGTGCTGGGTCGAATTGCTTGTTTCTTCAGAAAACTAATAGACATATTATCGATTCTAAACAAGGCCACCCTCAGCCATTGTATCGACTGTCAGACTGTGTCTAAAGCAATTTCATAAAGATCATTATTTTATCGGGGATGTCTCCAAGCCAATACAAGTTGCTGTCTCTTCCACTGTTGATGATGGGTGCTCTTATTTGCCAATGGAAAAGGAATTAAAGAGGATGATGCACTGCATAATTCTATCAGGGAAACCCTGGAGTGTCACATTCTCTTAGTGTCGCACCCTTGAATAGATTGAACGCTGGCCAGCAATTTCCCTGTGATTCCAAAGAACAAAATAAAATAGGTTTAGCTTCTGTATATTATGTCCGTTATATACCGACAATAACCTCTATGTCATTTACATGGTAATTTCATTCTGGCCGTGGAGAGGAGGCTAAGACAATGATATTAGTTATGTAATGAAAGAGGGCTAATGTATTTTTACAGCAACTTCATTGACTCACATTTGAACCAAACGTGTTTTAACAGCTGCATGCAAAAGCTTGCTAGGCTAGAATACTGTCCAAAGAAGGCTATTTGGAATCAGGTATGGCGCATAGTATACCATATGAACTACGTCGTGATAGTGTTCTGACTTTGTGGTTAAAACACAACCCCCTTTTCTTCTTCTCCGGTTTATTCTGTTCCTCCTGTCTCTCAGCTTGTACCACGTCGGTTAACGGTCGTTTTTATAGTTACAACATGTCTGCATGTGGTTCTACACTTAATGTTTACGCGTGTGCCAATACCGTAGAGAGAAAACGTATTGTTTAGCTTCATCATAGTCATAAAAGTTTGAGGGTTCGAGTGCTTCATGGTAGGACCTAGTGGGACTGTTTGGATTCATCTTATAGATATTGAAAGCCTTCTTTCATTGCTGTGTGTGCACTTGACAGTTTACGTGTGATACTGGTGGCTTGCTATATGGATGCCTGTGGTGCTAAAAACATGCATGAGGGGCAGGCAGGTCAAAGCTTTTGAGGCGAAGCGCGGCGATGTCAATATTTCATATCCGGATTGATAAAGAACTTTCATTTTGTATGCATTGGTGTGCACGTATGGACTGTCCACCGCCACTGCATATATCCACCGCATTTCCTTTATTAACATTGACTCGAGCTTCCATTGCAGCTGCAAACCTCACACACACGTGCACACACTTCCTGTGACATTTAATATTCCCAGAATTAATATTACTAAGACACTCCCCGGTAGGGCATGAATCTGAGAAACTATCTATGCTACACAGTGTGAACAAAAACAAATGGGAACCTTTGAATTTTAATAATATTTGTTCAGCGAATGAAATATGCCAGGCTTGCACATTTGCCTCGCTGAAAAGACAACATGTTCTACCTTTGTGTGCTCCAACACAAGCCCAGTGATAATATCACACCTGATGCGATTAAGGAAATGGGGCTTGTGGGCTGTAGTAGGCAGTGTGCCCTTGTTTAAATCAAACGGCAGGGAAGGGGAAACATTTGCATGGCGGTCCTGTCAGTGCGACTTACCTGCAGTGTGCATCACCCTCTGCCACTGCTCCTTGCAACGAGGTCAGCCTGTAAACACACACCTTCACCCAGTCCAAATGCCTGCCCCCCCCACACACACACATCTCCTGTAGGGCCACTGCACACTGGCACACACACACACACACACACACACACACACACACACACACACACACACACACACACACACACAGACACACACACACACACACACACACGTCAATACAGATTTGACAGACAGGTAAACAGACAGACAGCTGAAAGCAGCAGCGAGGCCGTGTGCCTGGACACCCGGCAGACGGTTCTCGCGGTGCCTGATCGGCAAACAGCCTGACAGAGCGTCCCCATCCACCACGCTCCCGGCCCAGGTGGAGCCACTTGAGCAAATTGCCTCATTAATTAATGGACTTGAACCCATTGTGGTGCACTCCTGCGTGCCCAGAACCAGGGTGCCTATGGGGGGCTAGCGTGAGGTAACGGCAGGGAGGGGAAACTTGTCAGACGGTAATGAAATAATTGGCACCAACGGTTACACATGGGCTCCTTTGTTCCGGCCGAGGCGCCACGTTCCCCCATCAGTACAGATAAGGGCGTCCTTAAAGAAGCTGATGGAGCCGTTCTCCAGTTGTACCAGCAAATTAGACCGCGGCCCGGACGGACAGATGCAAGGACTGTGACAGGTAATGAGGCAGGGGGACGGTTCTGTAGCCAAGTGACAGGGTAGGAAGGAAGACGGAGCATGAGAAGAAGAAAAAAAAAGAACTAAAAGAAGAAGATATTGTAGAGAGAGGTGAAAAAGAGAGTGATGGAATGAAGCTAGTAAAAGATAGGGAGAGAGACTGAGGGCGAGAGATGGGGAGAGACGGAGTCACAGGTTGTTGCTGGTCGGGTGGTTCCTGAAATAAATTATTTTATGAGGAAAGGGGGCTGGGGCGTTGCCATGGAGACTAATCCTAAAAAGGCAATGGGATGCAGTGATTGGTTGGCTTCATGTGCTAAGAAAGAGAGCCTTGGTTGAGTAGAGAGGTCTTGTGCGATACTAATCATTAAATCAAAATTACATGAACCCTGAAGACCATTTTCATGCCACAGCACTGCACAAAGTGTTTATGTAGCTGCAACAGTGCCACACAAAACTAGCATGCCCTTTGAGACTGATTTGTCTGAAATTCTTAATTTGTTTGTTTTGACAGTGAAAGTAAAGTCTGTCCTGCTATTTAGAAGCGGTTTGTCTGGCCACTGCCATCGACCTCCTTGGCCTGTAGCTGTTTGTATCCACTGTTTATCTCCAAGCATGGAGCTATGCCGTGTTTGCTATTACATTTAAATGCTTGAGTTACACATGTGTACTAACGTCTGTGATAGCATTGCATCTTAGTGTAGGTGTCCTAACTAAAGCTAAGAGTATGGACATTTGACTGTGTTTCTTTGTGTGTGTGTATGTGTGTGTGTGTGTGTGTGTGTGTGTGTGTGTGTGTGTGTGTGTGTCTGTGTCTGTGTGTCTGTGTGTGTTTGCTTTTGAGTATGTGTGTATGGGTGTGGATGTGTATAATGTGCATCGTATTCTGTCTGTGTATGAATGATCAAAGGAGAGACAAAGAAGAGTGGAAGTAATATAATGGAAGATAATTGGCTTCCTACTGCAGCCTGCACCCCTGGACACCATTATCATAATCTCCTTCAGCCATTAAGCAAATCTGAGGGGTTTGCACTGTTCATTTCCCAACTCGTTTAACCACCACTGTGTCTCGTGCGACAGCGGACCATAATATTTACTTTTTAAGAAGGTACATTGGTTGTTTCTGAAGAGCTGAGTGAAGGAGGACAGGCTACCTGACATAGAACACTTTACCCACAATTTGAACGAATAATGAGCATAAAGGCACTCACACACATCTGCCTCCACCTCACACACACCCTGCCGATGGCATGTGACGCACACACACACACGCAAACATACTGTATGTGGCAGCAAATGCACACCAAGAGGAGTCATTTACAAAAACACTTTCACTTACTTTCTGTGCGTTTCTCCCTGCTTCTCACTCTAACTCAATGTAAGACAAATACATGTTTGATTGGGATTGTCCTCTGCGGTGTTTTGAGGGGCTCAGCTGACACTGACATGGTAGAGGAGATGAAGTCAAGCCCTGCATTGTGTCCCCCCAACAAAAGCCCTCAAACAGCACAACCGGGTGAATGGCAGGCCTCTAGTCACAATGGGAGGAGAAGAATGGAGGCAAAGTGCAATGAAATCGTAAGCACTACCCCTGTCACCTTCAGCAGCGGCAGATATTGTATCAGCTTGGCCTCCCTCTCTCTTTCTCTCTCTCTCTCTCTCTCTCTCTCTCTCTCTCTCTCCCTCTCTCTCTCTCTCGCTCATGAACTCTCTCTCACACACACACACACACACACACACGCACCACACTCTGTTTTCTCTGTCCTTCTCTCAGGAGTGACGTGCTTGATTGACACAGGTACACTACAGCATTGCATTGTGTAACCTTTGAAAGCAGAGCTTTTTCCAAGGCTTTTAGCGCTCTTCAACAGAGTGAAAATATAAACTGTCATGTAAAATATGTTGAACAATGGGTTGCATTGTTATTTTATGATGCATTATAATGTAAAAAAAATGCCTTCAAATGGATTTTAACACCACCTGGAAAGCACACATTTTCTTTCCCAGGATGACAAAGTATGAATCTGGTTTATGAATTGGTATTTTGCCATTTCTGTCATATAATTATTTTGTTCTCATATTTCAAGGAACTCACTTTACTTTCCCAAATATTTCCGTTATTATGATAGAGCCACATGGAAATACTGCTTTAATGATAAGCAATGGCTGTCTACCAAAACCTAAATAGAAAGAAACGCTGTGCTCCCAACAGCGATAGAGAACATCTGAGTGCAGGCAGTTGGAATGATACACGGTGCCCTGGGCGGAATGGGGCCCGATAGCTTCCAAAATGAGCACTGCTGTGCACAGGAATTCTCCTGGCAACAGTGATGCCTGTCCCTCAGGTCCATTTCTCCCTGCCCATCTTACTCTGTCAGGAGAAGCCTTTGAAGAGCCTTTATGGCGCTTGGTTTTCCCATCACCTTTGCATTAGTTCAGGCATTAGGCACTGATAGATTGCTGTTAAAACGACCCCGAGCGATACTACTTCTGCTATCACTGCACACACAGACTAACTATGTACTGACTTTAAAATACCCATGAAAACAAGTGTGCATAGACACAGACCAAGTCAGAAAGATACAGAGACACACACACACACACACACGCGCACACACACGCCCACACGCCCACACGCCCACACCCACACACACACACACAGACTTTAGAGATAGCGAGATGGTCACACCGGGACTGGCAGCAAACCCTTGAGCTAAGGCGAGGTCACCCCAGTGGATCGTTAAGCGGCAGCAGTGTTATCACACATTCCGTGGTGCTGCCGTTTTTTCATCCCAGATTTAATTTCCTCGTCTCAACGACCGCAAGTACACACGATTAAGTTGCGTATTACCCCCAAATAAACTTGATAGAGAAGGCTGATATGTCATGGTAAAATGTTAGCCAGGTTAATGTGTAGTACGTCTTTATTTTTTACTTCCAATGGTGCTGTTTCTGAGATTGGAACATCAAACTGAAGCCTCCAGCTATGCGGCACTCTGAGTGTATTTGTGGACAGACAGTGGGGAAGTAATGCTCCATACCCACCTGGTGTGGCCAGTTTAAAGTGTGCATCTATGTGTACGTGTGTGTTTTTGTAGGATGATACGGTGGGAGGATGTGTGTGTGTGTGTGTGTGTGTGTGTGTGTGTGTGTCTGTATCTGTGAGTATGTGTGTGTGTTTGGATGGTAAATTGGTGGGTGGATGTGTTTGCGTGTGTTCTTCACGCCTATGACCAGGTTATATCGCCCTTTATCAGAACCAGCCATAAAGCTCATAAATCTTCCTGTTATAACGGCTGTTTCATCGCACTAATGCATATTCATAACACAACCATCTACATATTCATGAGCAAATGTCTGGCCAAACTGTTCCTCATCGCCATAATAGTGAAATATAACATGCAGTTTGGCTTTTTATGTTGTGACTTTTTTTTTCTTCTTCTAGGGTTAGACATTTTTTGCAGCCAATACATCAGTGTTTCCTAAGGAACAAATATGCCTGCATAGTTTATATGCAAGTGCTGAACTTCTTTTGATTAGGTACCACGTCCCATTGTAAGAGTTGAACAGTAGTTTGGGTATAAGAGAAGTTACCCAGATGAGAGACTTTTTCTTGATCTATGGTATGCTAGAAATTAAACAAGATTGTGTAGGCAGAACTCCCCATATATCACAATTGCTTAATAAAGTCTTACAATAGTTGAAAAGTAATTTTCCCCCAAGCCTTGAAATAAAACATACCCCTCTTCTGTTCCCATAGTTCTTTGTCCAGTAAGATGCTGGAGTGCCATAGTGGCTATTGTTTAAATGTGCTGGATGATAAGCCAAGTCCAATAGAGACTATGTCTATGGCTGTCTGTGTCTGTGTCTAACAGTCACCCCTCCCTAACCCCCCATTCTCCCAGTCAGTCAACTATCCATCCGCAATCTAATTATTCACCCACGGAGGCTTATTCGAAAAGACAAAAGGAAAAAAAATCCCTCCGTCTCAGTTCTTTCACTCGAATGCCATTTCTGAGCGTGGTTATTTCAGTTCCAGACGGAACAAAAAGTCTCATTTGCTGACGCTCGCCTGCCGGATTTCAGGGGGTGGAGTTGACCGGCGTCGGAATTGAAAAGTGGACAGAACAATGCGGGGACATGAGATGAGCTGTGCGCTCCGTGTTCCACGTACATTGACTCATTGTCATTCAGTCAGCTGTCAGAGTTGTCATTGTGATGATTAGGAGAGGGGCCTTGTCGAGGACACGCTCATCATTATTCAGCAGAAAGGAGGGAGAGAGGGAGGGAGGGAGGAGAGGAGGAAGGATTAGGGGAAGGCTGTTTGATGAAAAGTCACGCCGCGGGTTAGAAAACAGCTGACTAACCCGAGTCGCCCGGCAGACCGACAGACGGGCGGATGGGCGGACGGACATACAGTCGAGGCCAAATGAGTTATTTTACAGGGCTTTGGTGTCACCACGGACCAACTGTCACGTCGCTCTGACAGCCTGGGCGTGTGTGATGCCTGTCCTTACTGACTGATAATGGGCTAAGCAGCTCATCAGACACGCTGCCACGCCTGTTTTGTCTTGGTACGACTTTTTGTCCCGGCGTGCGATGCTCGAGCGACTCCATTAATTGCTGGCGTGCTTGTTTTACTGTCGTGTTGGGGGTGATAAGCCAGGTTCAGAACCTCGAGTCACATTTGTTCCAAACCATGTTATTATTGTCTACGTACGGGGAGGAGAACCGAGAGAGAACGAGAGGCACGTAGGAAGGAATAAAAAAATTGCGCGGGAGGAGTGGAGTGATAGAACGAGAGAGGGAGAGAGAGAGAGAGAGAGGGAGAGAGGGAGGAAGGAAAAAAATAAGAATGTCGGCAAAGCCTAGAATGACAAGCGAGCCAGAGGCGGGGGGAAGAAGTGTGTGAGAGCGCCTTTATGCTCCAGCTGAGCCCTGGTGAGCAGTACACAGCTCCCCGCCTGAATGGGAGGGAGATTAAAGGCGGCGCGGAGGGGGGACGGGGGGACGGGGGGACGGGGGACGGGGGGGACGGAGGACGGGGGGGGGGGGACGCGGGCTCGGGGAGGCGCCATTCAATCACTGCAGTCCCCCAGCGGTCTCCCCTGAATGCTGATGGAGCCCTATGAAAGGAGCCATGCACCCCGCTCACTCCCTCCTTGGCCCCAGCCAGGCCTGGTTTGAAGCCTCCTACGCCAGGGCCTAATGGTCCTACCTAAGGGTGACCTCGTTGGCTTCCCCTGGGGCTAGTGGCGTGGGACTCCCACAGATGGAGGTCCGGCTATCCTGGGAAATCATGGTGCCGTTTAAAGGGACCAGTGTTTGGCGCCGTGGCTCCATTTCAGCACGTCCTCGGGGAACTGGGGAATGCGCTTTATTTGCAGAGAGCTTGTCTATTTGTGTTTGTGTGTGTGTGTGTGTGTGTGTGTGTGTGTGTGTGTGTGTGTGTGTGTGCTTTCCTGAGACTACGTCAACGGGTTTGTACGCATGTTGTGAGGGCTTGGCGGGGTCGTTTGTTTTTCTCCTGCACCGCTGTTTTTAATTGATGATCATTCATTGTTTTCAGCCTGCATCCCAGTTTTTAGATGAATTCATAATTCTAAAAGACTAACCGTGCAAGTATGTGTATTTCTCACGGGACAATAGGAAACTCGACATTGCATGTGTGCTAGACTCAAGGTCACAGGAGAAAAGGCACGCATCAAAAATGAATAGCCTTTTAAGTTGCTAGTCGACACTGTTGACCATGTTTAAATCACTGGTTGATACAATAGATTACAAAATGCAATTCTAAGTACCTGTCTGTGGGAGGGCTGTGCAAGAACACATTCCTACGTTGCTGCTTGGCACTAAACAGCAATACAAGTCATTAGGGTGTAAATCGAACTTCAGAAGGCTGGGGGACTTTCTGAAACGAGGCGGACGCAGTGTGTTTTTGTGGGTGTCTGCACCGGTTGGCTGGCGCTTGTACGTGCCCGTTTTTGTGTTTTTGTTGTTGATTTGTTGATTTGTTCCCTCTCGCTCGAGTATTTGGAAAGAGGGCAGCAAAGGACAAATGAAATCACCTCCTGGAGTCCGTCCAATAGTCAGGGAGGCGTTCCAACAAGCAGACGTCTCCCAAAATAGATGGGGCTGCTTCATAACGACGGGTGTGCTCGTAACTACAGTTGTCTCCTTAACCTTTATGACTGCTGCCAGCATTGACAGACTCCCCCGTCCCTAATGTGTTTGCAGTAAAAGATGTCCTTTCAAATGATCTGAATCAGAGGGAAATACGTGGCTATTGTTTCTCAGACGTGTAAGATGGACACCGTGGTATTTGGACATTTCACGGATTTTCTAATTTGTCATGTAGGGTTCTTTACGTCGTAATTTTCTACTGAAATGGAGTTGAATGAGAAGGCGAGCAGTCCCTGGACAGTTTACAGTACACTGAGTGGTGTACAGGACATGACCTCCTCCTACGTGCTCCTCTCCGCTCTGCCATGCTCCGCTGCCCCTCCAGCACCCCCCACGCCCCGTCCCCTAATGAAGCCTGCTTCAGGGCTTCATTTAGAAGAACCCTGCCAGGCCTGCAGGGTAGGGAGAGCCATCAGGGGCTCGGTAATGCAGCGTTTGCCTCACAATTAGATTCCGTGCAGTCTCTTGGCTGGGCATTTCTCTCCTATCTGTCTTTCGGAACAGTTCCTCGGCGCAGGTCAGGGATACTTTCATCTTCTGACACACGCACACACACATGCACACACACACACACACACACACACACACACACACACACACACACACACACACACACACACACACACACACACACACCCCGGTTTTTCTCTACCGCCATGTGCAGATCTATGAGCTGTGCACATAAAGACATATACACACACTCACTCACATGGACACACACACACGCAATCACACACTCAAATGTATTCTGTACCAAAAGAGTGTACGTGCGTCTCATTCATCTACAATGTCACGTTATCTTCACAAAATAAACACACACACACACACACACACACACACACACACACATAGTAAATAGACACATAAGCATACGCATGTTGTAGTCCACTCCTTAAGCGCATAGTAATCTTCGCAACATGCACACACACACACACACACACACACACACACACATGCATAGACATGTTTTCAACTCAAAATGAGCAGATGTGCAGGTCTTGTAGCAACTTCAGTAACTTGGCTTGTACTTCTGTGTACTCTACTTGCCAGCATATTTAATAGTTAGCGTTCTAGTCCAGTGTCTGAGATGAAATGACATCTTGTCAGATATCTGGAAGCCTGCGTCATTGTGCTTGCTCTATCCTACATTTACCCTCTGTGCATCAGTCAGGAGAATGGGAGTGTATTCTATTTTATGCAGACTTCACACAACTAACAGACGCTGACTTTGGCTTTTACTGGAAGCACTCATCACTCCCGGTTTTTTGGTTTGTGTTTTTTCAGCCTCTGTTCTACTTAGTGTAACAAAATAATGGACACAATAGAAACCAAGACCTAGTCCCTCCTACTAGTTCACCAACAATGTCAAGGCCATCAGATGCATTTCCATGGACAAAGATCACTTTTTAATTGACCCATTACTTGAAACCCTACTAAAAGACTCTTCTTACACTTTGTTTGCTATGAGTTGATGATCCCTGGCTGATCCAGGTGACTCACACTGCCACTAGAGGCTGAGGGATGCTTGACTTCCTTTGGACTCGAGAAACCTTTCAGCACCATTCGGGAGAAGGAACTCTGTGTTGTTGGGTTATTTTTAACTGTACAGCGATGAGACTTGCCGTGAAGATGATGCCAAGAATCGAACAAGTGCTAATTGAAAAAACTTGTTTTATTTGACTCCACTTTGGCATCGCAAGTCGGTTTGAGGAGGTTGCGCACTTTTGAGGGAAACAAAAGCATGCTTGCAAATTGTGGATCGGGTAGAAAGTGTGTGAGCATCAAGGTCTTGACGAGTTGTCCTAGTGATCCCAACCACTTTCATTCTCCACTGAGAATTTCATTTGATTTGGCAGAGCGAGAGGTTAAGATACAGATTTCTCTCTGCCTTCTTGCCAAGGAATCCGATGAGAGCCTTGGCGGCCATGTTTGCGAGGCCCCTCGTGCTCCCGGGACCCTTGGAAACACCAAATCGACCACGTGTCCCCTGCCTCGTGTGCTGCTCGGGACGTTTCTGTCAAACGGCCGCGCATCAGAGAGCCATTGTCATGTGCGTGGGAGTGTCGCGAGGACACAGGAAAGCACTCCGCCCGTGTCCGCAGTGGAGCCGCTCGGCCATTCTGAATCCCTCCTTTACCCTGGACTGGGCCTTTCCTTTCACTGTGGGGTGGACACGCACATTTGAATCAACCGTTTGATTCGGCTAGCTGACATCGGCCTGACAGCGCTACCTGGTAGATAGAAGATGATAAATTGCTGCGCTGCTGATATAGGCGTTCACTTCAACCCCGGACAACCAACGAGACTTAAATATCTGGAATCTGTCAAAGGAGCCTTGATAAGATTTGTGGTTTGGACCATCTCCTCGGCTGACTTTTGATATGCAGCACAAACTGTTGTGTTTTAACCATGGTAGGTCTCGCAGCCAACAGTGTGGTTATCTGTCTTCTAGCCACAGATGAACTGTGTACATGCATTATGGACAGTAGTGAGCACTTTTCAGACTTGAGATAAATCCATCCCATGCAGTATTTAGCAGCGTATCGTGATAGACTGCGTATGACTAAGGCAGACCGTGATGGGTGTGTACTTCTTTGCGCGCCTTGGCTCCTTAATTGTCAACTTTAATCACACACTCCTCATAGTATCCCGTCGATGACCCTAGACTGTGAACTAGCAAGTTAGACACGATGAGCAAAAGCTTTAGACTGTCGGCTTTCGAGCATATTGACGGTGTTGCTCCAGGCGTAGCCATTGGATACACTTGCCCTCAATTTCCTCAACCATGTTGGATTACTTATGGATACATCTACATAAAAAGGAGGAAACACCTTGGAGTACATTTCTGTCGTTCTCCTCCCTCTATCCTCGCCAACCTGATTTCCTCTCGTCGTTCCTACTTTCATTGTGTGCACACACACCGGCTCCCTTCATTAGGCCGTCACGACAAATAGCTTTGAAAAAAACGTGCGCACCAAATCACATCTACCGACACGCAGAGGAGAGGGCTGGAGAGAGGAGCCGTAGAGGGTGGCGGGAGCAAAGCCCTGTGCTCTGCTCTTTGTGGCTGTCGACAGCCGCAGTCACAGCCTCACCGCGCGCCCCGGTATTACATAAGACAAGGGAGCGGAAACCTCCTCTGCCTCGGCACGCGGGGAACACTTTCAAAGGAGGGGAACTGACAGAAGGGAAGGCAGGGAGTAGACGATCTGTAGCGGGCTGTTAGCAGTGCACTGATATGCAAGGCGCACACACACACACACACACACACACACACACACAGACACACACACACAGACACACACACACAGACACACACACACACACACACATACACATACCCTCAATCCACAAACACAAACACACGCATGACAAGTCATTATCCAGCCTCACCCAGTACAGAGACAGAAGTGTGGGAGGAAGAGGAGGGAATTAAGTACAGACGCACGATGAACAACAGAGCGGAGAGAGAGAAAAAAAAAAGAAAAAGAAAGGGGGACCGGGGAAGGAGGAAGACGGAAGGAATCAAGGGGAAGTGTGCGGCTTGGTGTTGGGCTGCTGCTGTGGAGGACACGACCGATTCAAAAGACGCTCATCAAGAAGGGTTTGGTGCAAAGGCGGCCCGCCTCACCACGCATCACCGCGTCGCGCTTCCATTGAGGCTGATTTGCATTCCTTTAAATGGTCTTACTAAAGATGTGTGCTGATAGGGAGCGAGGGAGGGAGAGAGGGAGGAGCGACACTATGGACGGGAGAGATAAAGGGAAAGACAAACGTGTGGCAGAGGGTTAAAGAACTGAGAAGAGGGACAGTAGAATAGAAAAAAAAAACGAATGAGTGAAAGGGGAGCCGACGGAAAGAGAGAGTAAGAAGAGGAGAGCAATAGTGTGGAAAGCAAAAAGATAGAAGCTTGTTGTGGGGTCATGCGTGCAGGCTGAATTGATGCAGGTACTTAAACAATCTTGTGAATGTAATGCTGTCTCTTTGTAACAGACAATAGCTCTGTGTATGGCTCTCTGCCTCAGCACACGAGTCCGTCTAGACTCAAAACAGGTACTCTCGACACGATGCTCTATACCCGTATGTTTTAGATCCGGTCGTTCACATTTATAGAGATTCGGGGCGAACATGCATGCTTCCCCATTGTGAATCCATATTAATAGACACCTCAAAACCATATACTCTATGAGCCAGGTCCAGCCATATTTATATTCATAGACACAGGATTCTCTCTCCTTCTCTTTTTTTCTTTCTCTCTCTCTCTCTCTCTCTCTCTCTCTCTGTCTCTGTATTGGAAATACACACACGCACACACGCACACGCACGCACGCACACGCACACTGACACACACACACACACAGATGCACATGTGCACATACACAGGTACACTTATTCACAGTACTATTCACAGTACTCAAAGATCATTTAACTTTGTCTGGGCATACAAGCACAAATAGACACACACACACATGCATAAGAACACACACACACACACACACACACACACACACACACACACACACACACACACACACACACACACACACACACACACACACACACACAAGTGTACACACACACACAAGTATACACACACACACACATTATAAAGTACCACCACGGGCGTGATGGATCCTTATTACCCAGAATATGACCTTACAGTTGAGTTAATTAAGTTGGTCAGACCTCAGGGCTGCGACAAAGGTCTAGATTTAATCAAAACTTTGACCCACCTGCCAATCACAATTAGCTACTTGGGGCACCGAGGGTCAAAGGTCACCTGATTGAATACAGCGGGGCAGCGGCGGTGATTGGGGAGTTCATCAATATTCATGGACAGGTTTAATAAATGCAACACCTCTATATGCAGATCCACTAATAGGAGGTGGCCTGGTTATGAAAAATAGGTCCTCATAAAAATAGCTCACGAGGTCCACATGCTGCATGTCTTAGTTCCACAAGGATTGGTCCATGATCAGATAGGAAGGTCCTCCAACTTTCACATATTTAGTCCAAGCCGGATGACAAGCTTCACTGTGCCACTGGGGAAGCCTTGGACTATCACTATCGCGGGGCCTGTCTCTGATGTTTTCATGTAGCCTCACCGCTGGGTTTTGTTTCATGACCTACTGTAACGTCTGCCATGATGTCAAACATGGCTCAACGTGTCTGCTAAAAGACCTGAAAGGTGACCCCATGTAACAGTGCCTGTTGTCACCTCCAGGTCAGCTGGCGGCGGGGACGTGTGAAATAGTGACGCTGGACAAGGACAGCAGCCAGCCCAGACGGACCATCGCCAGGCAGACAGCCCGCTGTGCGTGCAAGAGGGGACAGATCGCCGGCACCACCAGAGCAAGGCCAGCGTGTGTAGACGGTAAGACAAACAACTCCCCGCTGATATTACCGTAGGCTCCTGTGTTTCCAAGAGCTGGGATAGGTGTGTGTGTGTGTGTGTGTGTGTGTGTGTGTGTGTGTGTTTGTGTGTGTTTGTGTGTGTGTTATGTACATGTGTGATGTAGAGTACATGCCACCACATGTTTTGTCATGTTGTGTTTCAGGCCCATTTACTCCACTATCTTCAGCTTATGACACAGACCTATGGTTTTCATTTTGTGTATTGTGTGTGTGTGTGTGTGTGTGTGTGTGTGTGTGTGTGTGTGTTTGTGTGTGTGTGTGTGTGTGTGTGGGTTTGTGTCTGGTGCTTCTGCCTGCCCATCTTGCATTGTTCCATTTTGCTTCAGGGATATGATTAGAGGCAGAGCGAAAAGGAGCGAGACAGATATAGAGAGAATAAGAGAGAGAGAGAGAGCGGGAGGGAGAGATGAAGGTCAGCAAAATGAGAAAGAACAACAGAGGAGATTTCAATCATCTTTAATCTGCCTCTGAGTCCTTGAGGTCGGCGCACCGTCAGGTCCTCCGCCTGGCTCCGCAGCCTCCCTGTCCTTCACGCCCCCCCCCCCCCCCCCCCCCTTGTCTCTCCGTGGGGTTCGCTGATCCACGGATCCATCGTCAGCCAGCTCAGAGCCTTCACAATGCGCGTCCTGAAAGAACCCCCCCGTCATGCGCCCACGTTTGAATGCTGCAGTGTGCAAGCCGGACGGCTATATTCAAGTCCGTGCTGGATTGATGACTGATTTATTTCTCAGCCACATTAAACTTGTAAAGAAAATAAGCCAGGGCGGGACGGGCTATATCTTTTCAGAGCAGTGGCGATTAATAGGAGAGGAGCAGCCGCCGCAACAACAAAAGCCCCTCTCAAAAACCTGCCTTTCACTGTCCTCCCTGGCGGCCGTGCTCGGCGCCAGCTCCATCCACAAGGGCCCAATGTGGTCGGACGTTGCGTAAACACAAACCGCTCCGATCTGCAATTTCACGCTCCCGAGTCCATTCTCCTGCAGTGGCGGCGTGCCGGAAGGGCCCCATATTGATTTCTATTAAGAGAGCAGCGGAGGAGAGCAGCGCGCCTGGAGCTGCATGGGGTGGGAGCGGCGAAGTGGCAGGGGGTCCTCTTCAGTGCCGGGTGTGAGTGGCTCTCGAGGTGGATGGAGGAGGGCCTCGGGGCGGACGGGGGGCGGGGGGTTCTGTAAGGAGAGCCCTTGGAGCCTGCGGCGTGTTTGTTTCCGTCCGCTCGACTCTATTGACACTGATTAACCCAGGTGGTGTGCCCGGAGACCTGCCGCTAATGGGAGGGTGCATGGGCGGCGTGGAGAGAGAGAGAAAGGTGTGAGTGTGTGTGTGAGTGTGTGTGTGTGTGTGTGTGTGTGTGTGTTGTGCGTTTACCTTTTTTTATTATCTGTGCACGTGTGTTTGTAATACACTGTTATTGAAGGCAGGTAGGGCTGTGGTTAACTGTATGTCACCTGACCTCTCCAGAGTCATGGACTGTGAGGCTAGACGAAGGGACCCATTACACAGCGTCACGTCCATGTTGTATAAGGGGAGAGTCCACCGGGGAACATGCTAGGTTTCATTGCAGCAGCATGGAGGTTTGACTGCTAATGCATACCACACATACAGGCAGACACACAAACACACCCACACACACACAGGCAGACACACACAATGTGGGGCTGCGATAAGGGCTGCAGACAGGTGGTATGAAATGCCTAGAGCCAGGTAGGCAGTCAGGTAGCCAGTCAGGTGTGCAAGCAGGCAGGCAGGCAGGCAGGCAGGCAGGCAAGCAGGCAGACAGGCAGGCAGGCAGGCAGGCAGGCAAGCAGTCAGGCAGGTAGGCAGATAGGCAGGTAGGCGGGCAGTGTTCCTGGGCATGCTTTTGCTCTGCTGGAGGAGGGAGAGCGAGAGACTCCAGGAATACAGAGTACAACTTCCTCTATTTAAAGGCCATTTCACATGACAGTGCTGACCTATAGCTGTGCTGTGGTGACCCGGATGGTTTCTGTCCACACTGCAAGTTTCCAACAGTGAAAGAGCAACCAGACTACCACGGTCCAGTTCAGATGGGTTCAGTTTGGTACAGTGGTGTGACACTGGCTGCCGTGGCTGTATTAATGATGTATTACTGTGAACGTACGAATGATGATGTTAGGCAGAACTATATGTTATCAGCATTACTCCATAAGATTGCATGACATTTCATGGGAAGACAGCTAATTTAATTAAATATATTTGAATTCTGTTTTTCGTTTGCTGCTTACAGTCCATGGAAATCACAAGGTTATTTCAATGTAATCATTTATAATTTGTCTTTATACTGGGTTGCCGAAATGTTCTTGAATCTGAAAGCTGTTGAAAATGAGATATGCCACTAAACACACCTTAACTTGATAGTGTCGTATTATGTGGCACGTAAACACAAACAGGCGCAAACTTTTGAGTGTTATGAGACCATTTTCAATTGTTCCTCAAGGATTGGTAGAAGAGAAACCCATAGCGCCACTGCCTTTCCGTTGCCTGATTCTCAGAGCCTAAACTCCCCTGAACGTTGCCAAGGAAGCACACAATGCAGCTGTCAGGCCATCACCGCTTCTTGCGACGGCACAGAGGAGAGAACGCGCCCAACACGTCTCCCTTCGTTTGGACTGAAATGTGTTTCCCAGCCTCAGCGCAGCGTTGTTTCTCAAGGGGGAGTGTATCCCAGCGCATTTTTGTTTTCAGCGAGTTCATACAGAAAAAGAGAGAACTGTTGTGTCGTGTGTTTTCCGTGTGACAGGCTGAAATATGATCCAAGGCGAGCCTGCCTCTCCCTGCAGGGCCCCGGGACTGACGCGTGGCATGCATTAGCATAGAAATAAACTGTGCTGTTCCTTACTCAAGCTTTTTCTTCGGTGTCAGGGCAATTCCAGCCGATAGCATTGTACCTCTATTATATTTTTCGAGTACTCCACTTCTGTTGGCACGAGAGGGTTTCATTCTTAAGAATTCACATTTGTTCCTACTGTAAGACAAAATAAAAGCAAAAAAAAAAAAATTCTCTGCTTCTGTGTGCCGACTTTTATCAAGTGTACCACTTTGAGCAATAAACGACTGTAGCATGAACTTTTAAAATGAGCTATCGTCACACGTCACGAACATGCTCAGTGCACGCGGTGCATGCAGGTGAGCGGGCAGCGCGTATTAAACTTAGCTAACGGCATTACTCATGGTGCCACCCTGTACCCACAACCCAGCGGGTCACCTCATCATAAATCGGCCCCTGTGCGCTGATGAACAGGCCCCAGGTGTTCCAGCCTGTTGATACGGCCCACGGTTATTGATGCTGTATTAGTGTGATTTACCTCGGCAGTTTACGATCCTCATTAATTCACGACCGAGCGGAAAGAGGGCACTCAATGTCTCCGCTCGTGAAAGCACTACGGCAACGTTAACGAGCACAAAGAGGCACTTATGAAATGTTTCAAACACCGTTGGCTTTCGGCCACTTTTTTTTTCTTCCCTTTTGAAAGTAATTATTTGCAGCATTTCAACCATAATGCTCTTTGTTTTCCCCCCCTGTTACCTAAGCAACTGTGAGTCACCTGTCACATTGTTAAGGAACAATAGACATGTCAGAAAATATATTCCGTTCATTAAGGGCGCTCCGTCTATCCCTGTGCCACCTCTGCCCCATCTCAGCCTGCATCATCAGTCCTATTCACGCTACTCGCTGACATCGTGCCAACTCCTCCAGCTAATGATCAACGGTGCTCGGAGAAACTTTTCCTCACCAAAAAGCCAGCCCGCTTACGAACTCTGCACCGTTTCACTCGGGACTTGGAGGACGGTCGGCGACTCACTCGCTGTAATCAGCCAATCACTTGATCAGCGGCCACCTGAACAGCTCTGCCCGGTCCCACCTCAGGTGCCTCTGAGCGGGGCTGTCCACCGCGACGACCCTGCTAGGCGTCCTCAGAGGAGCGCTCACTGCAGTGGACCCACGGGCTGCTCGCCCGCCCTCCTCTCCTTTTCTTTCTGTAGCTCTCTCTCTCTTGAACGACACGCACGTACCCGTGGAGGGCATGGCTGGAGACTCCTCCTGAGCTCCTCAGCGTCCGAACTCCAGCTCTCTTTCTCTCTCTTACTCTCCCCCCTCTCTTTCTCTCTCCTCTCTCTCTCTCTCTCCTCTCTCCTCTCTCCCTCCCTCTCTCCTCTCTCCTCGCTCTTCCTGTCCCTCTTGCCTCTCTGTCCTTTCCGCACTGCTCCTGCTGTCGATGATGAAGCCCCGCCGGCCCCCGCAGGGCAGCAGGGAGCGGAGGGAGAGTGGAGGGAGAGGAGTGCTCCTCAGCCCGGCGCTCAGTGTGCCGCAGTGCGCCTTAATGCCTGCCACTCACCCGCCCGCCGCCGCTCCTGGCTGCTCTTTCTGACGCTCGCTAATCTCCCGTCTCCTAGCCGGAGAGTGTCGGGGCCTAATTGGAAGAGAGAGGAGTCCACCACGGCATTGAGAATGTCTGGAGGCTGCCTCCGTTTCCGGAGCCTGCCGGCCGGCAGCGGGCTGCGTGTGCCGGCCTGCTTCTTTCCCTCGAGGCTTGTTCTCCCTACAAGTCATCTTTTAGTGGAGAAACGATGACCCCCCCCCCTCCCTCTCTCTCTCTCTCTTTTTGTTTCTTTCCCTGTGAAGCCATACAGTGGCTGTGTGAAGCAGGACGTGGGCCTCCTGGACCCGGCGCGGCGCGGGCCTCTTGATCACCGCTCTGAGAGTGACAGGCTCGGCGGCGTGAAGTAGATTAGCGCTCAGGGGCAAATCAGTGGCGCCCTCCTTCATTGGTCAAAGGCATTTCACGGAGGCTTCAATGAGAGGCGCCAATCATCTCCAGGCCTGATTACGGCTCTTAGCGAGGTGTCGAGACGGAGGATTTTTTTCTTCCCGCGGCGACGAGCTTTGACTCGTACCTCTTCAATCCCAAGCATCTGTCATTCCAGGAAAGGGGGTGGAGGGGGGCACTATCCTTTTTTATCCGTCAATTACTCACCGGCAACTGATTCCATGGGCTAGGTGACGTAGCCCCACTATAAACGGGAGCCTGCGTTCCTTTCAGCCGGTCACCCCACGTCTGATTGCGGTTGCTGTCACACCAGAAGACACGTGGGGTAACATGAAGCGGTCTGGGCGGGGCTCGGGGAGAAGGTGTGAGAGCTGGTTGGTGGGTGCGGCTGCCTCTCACTTCAGAATGATAGACTGGCAACATGGTATTACACCCTAGCGTGTGTCAGGGACCTCGGCCGAGTTTGACTGCGGAGGACGTGAGAGGAAAGTGAATTGCAGGGAGGGAGTATATTTTGGCAGCGGACGCTGACTATCTGGAGGCCTGTCTTGCCAGTGTGCCCAAGGACATGTGCAAGGCAGAGATGATTGGAGACGGTGCTAAAGCAGCCCTCTTGTTTAGGTTACCTAAAACGAAGCCCGGGCAATCCCTGGCCCAGTTGAGGTTTAAGATGCGTGTCTTTCTTTGTGTGTGTGTGTGTGTGTGTGTGTGTGTGTGCTCGAGTGTGTGTAAAAATGACTGCAGGAAACATGATATCAGGACTAGGATGACAAACAAAAAAGCTGTTCTTACAGACCAGTAGTTTCAGTTCTGTTTTGAAGAGAGCAGTGTCTGTGGTGACCTCAAGTGGTTGGGGAGGGCATTCCACAAGCAGGGGCTGTTACACTAAGGGCCCGATCTCCCACCAACACGCCTTGGACCATGGAGTCTACGTGGGCATTTGTGTGCGTATGGTGTCAGAGAGAGAGAGAGAGAGAGAGAGAGGGAGGGAGAGAGAGAGAGAGAGAGAGAGAGAGAGAGAGAGAGAGGGAGGGAGAGAGAGAGAGGGAGGGAGGAAGAGGGGATGGAAAACTAATATGTTAGTTATGTGGACTTTTTTTCACCAATAACAGTGTTAAAAGAACAGCTGTGTGTACATGAGGCAAGTAAATCATAGAGTCACTCTATTGCGACCAATATTATTAAATGCATAATTAGGTAGGCAATGTTGTGTTCTTTTTCTCTCTACCCTTTTTTTCTGTTTCCATGTACGTCCGTGTTTGTGTGATTGTGTGTGTGTGTGTGTGTTTGTTTGCTTGTGTGAGAGTGTGTTTGTGTGCTTGTGTGAGAGTGTGTTTGTGTTTGTATGTGTGTTTAAGGGTGTAAAACAGCATTTGGCCCCTGTTGCATTTTTTTAAATAGCCCATTCATTTACATTTTTGGTAAGATTTTCAACAGTAGTGTTGCGAAAAAATACATAATCATGAATTGTATTCCTAAAAGAACGTAATAGACAGCCCATACCCCTGTGAAAAGTGAGCCTTCTTAAGACTATAATGACTAACGCAATCAAACACATCACAGCTGCAACAAAACGCTTACTGTCGTTACATATTGATCTTTCACAGCTGGGAGGAATTTGGTCCCACTACTCAATGAAGAACTCTCCACAAACGTCGCTCATTTTCAAGTCATTCTGAACGACAAAAATGTCCTCCAAGGTGCTGTGATTAATAACTAAATAATAAACCAACGTTAGCTTTATATATTCTCTCCGTGTCGTCGTTATACAGCATTACATTGAAGTTCAAATATCTGACCAAATAAGTTTGAATAATATGCAAAAATACAAGTAATGAGGTAGCAGGGGTTTTTTCCAATCTTTTTACGTGCTTATTCAATATATTAATGGACGCATGTGTTATTCATGCCTGCCCTGCAACTACCTTTTCTCTAAAAGGAAGTGTATTAATGCAGTGCATTCTCTAATGAGCCACGATCATCTTGCAATGTTTTGTCTTTGGTAATTTACCTTTACTGTTTTGCTCTGTAATTTCATTTGTACATGAGTTCATTTAATAATTGATGCGCGTGTGTGTATGTGTGCGTGTGTCTGCTTCTACACTCCACCTGTAATTTCATAGAACAGCTGTGAACACTGGGCTGGCGTCAGCAGCAGAATCTATGAGCCCAGTCTGTAGAGTGACGCAGAAGGAGATAAGAAGGCAGGGAGGACAGTATGGCTTGTCTCCCTGTCTACCTCATGGAACATAATGGGAGAGCACACATCGGCTGGATCTGAGGGGACCCTCTGATGTCTGCCAGTGTGTGTGTGTGTGTGTGTGTGTGTGTGTGTGTGTGTGTGTGTGTGTGTGTGTGTGTGTGTGTGTATTTTTGGATCTTTACGTGTCCCTTCTCTCCCGTCCTTTCCCACCTATAGCTGTCTCTGTGATTCTTGTGCATGTATGCATTCGTGTGCGTCTGTCCCAAGCGGAACTAAGAGGTCCCATTTGGCTGTGTTTGTCAGCTCCCCTCTGTACCCTGCAATGACCAGTGTCATTATTCCAATGTGCGCACATCTCCTCCCCACCTTGGGACTCTGCTGAATACCCCCGTGCGTCCTATGGGGTCGCGCAGTGCACGTTTCATGAGAGCCAGTTACGGGCCACGTACATGGTCAAAATAATATTATTGCGGCAGAGACAGGCATGTGAAGGAAAGATGAATGTGGGATAAAAATAAAGGCAAATGAATACAAATGATGTCTCTTCCTCCTAGAGGGGGGAATAAATCATAGGTAGACTAATGTGCTGCTGCTCTTTCTACTCCCTCTCTCTCTCTTTCAACACCCCCCTGCCCCCCCCTCTCCCCTCTCCCCAACCATCCCCCCCCCCCCCCACACACACACACCCCGCCCATCCTGTCTCTCTCTCTCTCTCTCTCTCTCTTTTGAACACATTCTCGCATGGCCTCATTGAGTTAGCTACAGAGAGTGGTTCCAATGTAATAATAACACGCTCGGCGGAGACCGACAGTGAAGGTTCTTTCATTTCAGTGGCGTGCTGTTCATTTCATGAAGAGGAACTAGAGAGATGGTGCGGCGTTTTTCTGTGTGCTGCGAAAAATAGACGTTTTTATTTTCGTTTTCAGGGTAGATGTCTGTTATTTATTTAGTTTTTTTCTTTCTTTTTTTATGGATATGATACAAACACATTCCTTTCGTACCTACCACGCCATTCCCCTTATTTTAAGATTAAGACGCATTTGCGGTGTCACCACTGCTTTCTGGATTGACAGCTAAGGCCATAAGGTATAGCAGAGCAGATGTGGATGCTACCTTCATTACATCCCATTACTTCCTTCAGGCCCAGCTGGTTGTCCTGGTCTACTTCCTGTCCCATACCAGTGAGCCCTGATCAGTTGAATCTGCGCTGACGAGCGTCACTTTGACGGCCCTTGGAGAACGGGAACGTTGCCTCCGCTCTGGTGGTCAATCTGCCGGGGCTCGAGTGACTCATGGCTGGGTTCTCCGCGGCGAGCGTGACACATCCAGCGGAACATTC
Organism: Galaxias olidus; assembly: GCA_026901105.3. Taxonomy (NCBI): domain Eukaryota; kingdom Metazoa; phylum Chordata; class Actinopteri; order Galaxiiformes; family Galaxiidae; genus Galaxias; species Galaxias olidus. Next base: position 23,504 of record JAPMUY010000402.1, on the reverse strand, counting down.
ACTGGAGCCTGGGAAAATTAGCGGCCGGTTCGGTAGCTCCAGCTATCCCCGTCCTCTCTTTGCCAAAATACGTCTTCCCATGGCGTCTATAAATAACCGTCCTCTCCCCAGCAAAGCGCCACAGCACACCCACTTGTGTCTGACAGGGCGGTGCGGAGCGCGTCTGTCGGCAGCGAGGGCCGGGCGGTGCCCAGCTGGGTGCCAGCCGCCAGCCGGACCCTCCGTCAGCTGGAGAGATTACGGCCGTCATTAATATTAACGATCTCCGCTGCGTGGTAACGACGAGCAACATGTCGGTGTGGCCGCGGCGCGTGTGGCGGGGATAATGAGGGAGGAAGGTCACCGTGTGGGCTTCAGTGGAGGCGCGGGCGTCCGCACGTCCACGCGCAGACGCCTCCGCACGCAGGCCGGCCCGTACACACTGAGAGCACGAGTAGAATGGGGAAAAAAACACAGAAGCAGAACGCACGCAGGCACACACACACGCACACCCGGCCACACTGAGAGCACCAGTAGAATGGGAAAAAACCACAAGCAAACGCACACAGGCACACACACACGCACACCCGGCCACACAGAGCACGAGTAGAATGGAAAAAAAAACACACAAGGAGACGCACACAGGCACACACACACACACGCACACCCGGCCGGTCTCTGTTCTCTCCTTGAAGCGTCTCACGAGGGAGGACTAAGTCAACATGAAGAGGAGCACGCTGGCCAGTAGGGGGAAAGCTGTCCACTGGGGACCTGAGCACGGTTTGAATCGTACTGGAGTGCATCACACACAGTGGTACGCACGATGAAGGGAATAGCGTTTTGGCAGTCTCTTGGAAGCCAACGGGAAGGCTGCAGATCGGTTAGAGAGGGAGGATGTCAGGGAATGAAATACATACTTTAGTTTACGATTTGCATTTTCGTTTGAAAAGGCAATCTTTCTACCTCAGAGTATATTTTCTCTGTGTGTTCCACCATCTGCTCTACGTTCCCTCACTTCTGTCTTACCTTATGTTGACATGACCATAGCCTGTGGAAGACAATGGAGGCCGTGTACTGGTCAGTGGGGGTAGCTTTTCCAAACCTCGTCCTTGCTGACTCACTTTGAGTGACCCTTGGCTTTCCCCTTACCGTGACTCATACACCATTTATTCCAAAACAAAACATTTGCATCACCTTTTTCTTCCTAGCCAAGATAGGAAGTGGCTGTCCTGTTATTTCACCGATTCTCTAGCTTAGAACCCTTCAACAGGAATGCTAGGGTATCTGAAGAGGTTTTTCTGCAGGACTTATTTGCGTTGTTGCTATCATACCAAGTCCCTGTCCAATACCATGTCCCCTTGAACCACAGCTCTTCAAACGTGAGCATGTACACACACGCGCTGTGTACGGGAGGGGGGAAAGTGGGAGCAGATTGGTTTGGAAAGGAAAGGTTACGCTCAATGAAACAAAAACCCCGGTATGTTTGGGACGTACACGAGCACAACTTCAAACTAACCAGAGTGGCCACTGTGCCAGGTGCATACTTGGACTAGTCTGCCTGTTAGAGCATCACACAGGTCTCCTGGCATTTCAGATTTGTCCTGGGGATGGACAAAGCAGCGGGCAGAATAATGCCGCGATTGAATAGTACAGCTGCCAGTTGAAGCCAGCGCCAGGCCTCTTTGACAGGAACTCTCTGCTCTCCACTTGACCAACAAATGGCATCAGGGCCAAACTGCAACTCGCTCCAGCGGCAAACTCTGCCTCGCCCCACCCTGCTCCCTCTGTGAACTTCACAAGCGCCACACGGAGAGAGGGAAGCAAGAGATAGAGCACAGATTGTGTTTAAAGTTTGAGAGAGGCAAGAGAGGCAAGGATAAACGAGAGAGAGAGAGAGAGAGAGAGAGAGAGAGAGAGAGAGAGAGAGAGAGAGAGAGAGAGAGAGAGTGTGTGAGAAGGACAGACAAAAAAGGAATCAAATATGCTGTAACACTTCCGCTCGCAACTCACTTAAAGCAGGTCTCTGAGGAGCACGAGGAAATTGATCGGCTCATTGGTGGGGGGGTGGACCTCTCTTCTGAGAAACGTATTTCCTCCTGAACCAAATGACAAATGAGCTATTGATTAGTTGTTTACACTCCAGGGGAACAGTGGCTCTGACAGCCCGTGATAGACCTCATTGTGGTGGGTCCAGGGGTCTGCAGATTCTGGGTGGTGATGGTGGTGGTGGTGGTGGTGGGTGTGTGTGTGCGCTCGCAAGGCACAACGCACACACACACACAAACACACCCATGTACACCCATGTACACACACAAACACACACACAAACAAACACACACACACACACACACACACACACACACACACACACACACAGGATCAACAAGTTGCTGGTTGATCTTTATTCCGTGCCAGAAGAGAGTGGCGATGGAGATGGGGGTGATGATAGAGCTGAGGAGTGACGAGCACGGAGACACAGTCCTTCTAGAAAGGCGCTCCTCAGTTAAAGCTGTTTTTGCCCCTTAGTAGGTGTGGAGGTAGAGGGGCTGTGTGTTCTTTGACTGCGGTCTGAAGCAGACTTCCTGTGCTTAGTGCCGACAGGCCCAGACGGTTTACTGTGTCTCTGACCTTTGCTATTGATCTGGGGGATCTCTTCAAATGTTATGTTGAAACCCACTCACTTTCTAGGAATGAACTCTTCTGCTTAGCCCGTGGATGAAGTAGAGACCGCAAATCGGAATTTCTTTTGAGAATATTGGTTTATTTCGAAAGCATGTGGAATTGTTCCCGATTAAAAATTCAACATGGTGTCTGGGCTAGTAGACCCTGGCTGGCACTATTAGCTAGTATTCATCAGTCTATAACTGTGTAATCCTGTGGTACAGCTCAGTACCCCCAGTGGGCTTTTCCAAGTCGCTGAGCAAGGCTAGCATATCTAAGAAATGCTGCAAGTGGCTTTAAGGGGGGCACTAAAGACATGGAAAAGTTTCGAATGCGTCGCAGCAATTGGTGGCGACGTTTTTATCTCTCCGTGTGATGAAAAATGGAAAGATCGGAATCAGAAGGCTTGCCGGGTTGGGGGCCAGATTTGGATCTTTAACTCAGCACTTTCCAGCAAAGGACTGTAGGGCGTGGGGTGAGCGGGGGATTGGATTGCATTCCGAGGAAAACAGCGCTCTGGACTCACAGAGGGTGGGGCTGAGGGGCCTTGGACGTCGGGCGGGGCAAAGCCCAAGAAGCACAGGGATCAGCACCTCCAGAGTATCCGTGTAGAACACGAGTCCCTGGTGGCGCCACGACGACCGCTCTCAATAAAGCCCGTTTGACGTTCTCCTCCACAGAGAGTCACAGGCCGGGGCAAACTGGGTCACGGCTGCCAGTGGACCCGGGAGACCAGCTCTGAAATTCACCATCAGCTACGGCGGGAGCACAGCTGCGTCCCGGTTATCACTCACAGTTAACAAGGGGACGTGGGAACCCAGAGGGTGAACCCAGTGCATTCTGCCACTTTCACTTTTGGAATGCCCTCTGCACCCTACCAAAGGACGAGCTCACCATAGCAACTGTCCGTGATTTGGAGACGCCGCGTCGTAGCTGGGCACTGGCCCGTCTTTTCAGGCTAACAAAGACACATTCGCGCCGTACAGCTCTCGTTGTGAGCGACGTATGATCAAAGTTCATTGCCTTTTCCTTATTAGATGAAGAAATGAGCTAATCAAAGAGAAATAGTCCAATCAGTGGGGGGGACAGGAACAACAGCAGCTGAACAAGAAAACGCCCAGAGAGCTCATTAGTAATTAGAGCTTGTGGACAAAATATTTATTTTACCAGCTCAGTAACTCCAAATGTATAAACGCTTATTGGGATCACACACTGTTAGATTGGCTCTTATCCCTAATAATATGCATGGTAACAGCCGTATTATAAGTATGAGTTGTATTTAATTTATATTTTGCATTAATGAAAACGCATTTGAAGGCTTTAGTTTTTTTATGTCTTTAACACGTATTATCTTCAAAAACACGCTTCTTCCACATTTACTATCCATATTTGAATAGTGATATGGCCTAAAGTGCCCATGCCTAACACACACACACACACATAATTGCACATATTGCCTGCAGTTGTGTAAATGTTTTGATCTATTACTCTGTGTTTTTCACACCTAATTGGAATTTGCTTCGCAGTCTTAGCATTGGAGAATAAAGGGAACAGACATGTAAGTTAACAGTGAAATTTGCTATGCATAATTTACCCTGCTTTAGTTTTAATATGGAGATAAACCAAGGTGTACTGGCCAATGAGGGTGGAGGGTTGGAAGAGCTGTCCTGGGGGAATCTAAGTTAGACCCAGCTGGACAAGTATTATGTTTATTTTTTTAAACACACTCACACACACACACACACACACACACACACACACACACACACACACATACACCCACCCACCCACAGCAGCACACTTGTACATAAATGCAACACAAAATGTACACAAAATGAACATGCGTGCTTGTCCATGACCCTACACAGATCTGAAAGAGATTCTGTTTAAACGTCTTGTACATGCTTTAAATAATTAAGGTCAAATGAGTGCCGCTGTTTTCAGTGGAAGTGATGGTGGTCTATTTTTAACTTGGTTTTCTGGGTGTGTGGCAACCGTTTGCTAAGTGTGCCATGGGTAACTGATGTTAACGTCTTGCCAGCTACGATCATCCTTCAGATGGCCGGCGCCTTCATTATCGTCGTCCTCCTCTTCTTTCACTCCTTCAACCCCTCTTCTTCCTCATCATGTGGTTGGTACATTTTGTTTTTTTGTTTCTCAAATGACAGAGGTATTATTCGATGCATTTATGCCATCGACGTTGTTACCATCACTCGTATCCTGATCATCCTCATACACTGAAGTGTCAACCCCACCCGCCCCCCAACTAAAAGGTACTGCTGAGTTCGACGTCGACTGCAGCGGGGCTAAACGGTGTGCTGCGTAGTCAAACAGCACGCCATGAAAGAAGCACCCCAGTGGTTTAAGCGGCCCAGTGTTCTGTGGCTGCGCGGCCTGGCAGGGCTGCTCAGTGTCTGGCCTGCCGCTCACTGCGATTGTACCCCCCTACCTACTGCTTTTCCCAGAGCTCTGGCTGGTTAAATGATCTCCATTGACACAGCTATGTTCCAGCTGACATTTCCTTCTCTGGCTTACAGAGATTCCCTGGTTTGTGTGTGTCTGTGTGTGTTTGGGTGTGTGGGTGTGTGGGTGGGCGGGCGCGTCCCTTTAGGAGTGCCGTTAGTGGGGAGGTGAGGTGGAGAAATGTCAAAGCGCATCTGTGAGTGTACGATATCACTGAGGACTCGGGCGACCTACAACACACGCGGTCCCTGGTGTGCTTGCTCTCTCTCTCTCTCACACACACACACACACACACACACACACACAGACATATAAACACACGACTACACACACAGTCACAGAAAAGCCAACAGTCCTGAGGCCCTGGCATGCTAACAACGTGCCAGAGATGCAGCACAATGGCACCTGGCATAAAGCGTGTACCGGGACCACCGGCGCCCAGGACAGGCTACAAACAACAACACAGAGAAGTCTCTGCGGCTGCATGAAATGCACAGTTACCAGTCTTACAGAGGCACGTACTAGCTGCATATCCAAGAAAATAATTTATAGTTTATTAAATAAGCAAATCCATTTTTTTGAAGACGCTCCAAAGTTCTCCAGAGTTGTCAGGAAAATGTAGGAAAGCACTTGCACAGAGGGGTTTGGCCCACCATTTAGCTTGACGCAAAAGCAATAAGACCCTGACATGCCAGTTGGCGTGCGATTTAATTTCTTTCTGCCTTTCGTAATTGCACGAGAAGCTATTCCAGACGCACATACACTTGGCCAGGAACCTTCCGGCTTTAAAAAAAAAAGGCTTTTACTATGGCTTTTCTTTAAACCCCTGACATTCATCAAGGCCTGCAAACGGGTGGAATAATCGTATGAAAATCAGGCAGGCAGTGGACTGGAAGGGAGGGACAGAGGGAGGGCGGGGGGGAGAACAACGAGAAAGTGCTCCTAGCTAACTACAAAGTGAAGGAATTTATTTAGGCTCTGTCTGGTCGGTCTTCTCTGCATTTAGAGGAGACATGTTTAGAGGTCCGACCTGGAAGAAAGAAAAGTGTCTGGCTTTCAAACACACACACACACACACACACACACACACACACACTGGGAGAGCGTGGCTAATTAGCCTTCCACTGTACCCACATTTAAGACTACACGAAAAGGGGATTTGCAAGATGAAAGTCAATTACAGAACCATAATGACACTCATTTGGATCTTTTCAAGCTCCTTTTGTCTGAGGATGTGGGCCTGAATGTCAGGTTAGCCATGCAGAGTTACACTGTAGGGTTTCCTGTCTGTTTTCCAGCGTTTTTCTTACATACCTATGCATGTATGTATGTGTGTGTGTGTGTGTGTGTGTGTGTGTGTGTGTGTGTGTGTGTGTGAGAGAGTCTTGCAGTGGTGCAGGCAGCAGTTATCCTATGTAAAATGCAGCAGTTATCCTATGTAAAATGAAGACACACTACATTTGCTTAAAAGGCTCTTCGAGCTGTTATTAGCGTGGGAGCGTCCGCTGTGCATATCAATGGACAAGAAACGAAGTTCTGAGTTGTGGCTGTGCGCTGGCCTGTGAGTGTGCGTGGGGCCAGGGAATGGATGTGTGCAAACCCTGCCCCAGCTGAGGTTTAAGATGCGTGTCTTTCTTTGTGTGTGTGTGTGTGTGTGTGGTCCATGCTTGTTGTGTTATAGTGTGCCTGTATCCAGCACATTTGTCTGTCCCTCTGCATGTGTGCATGTTTATATTTGAAATCTGCAGTACATCATTTGTGCTTATCTATTATTACTCTCAATAATAAAATATTAAGGTTGAGTGTCAAAGAAGTAAAATATGTGCTGCCTATAAAGTGCAAACATGGTTCCCCTTTTTTCCTTTTTGGTTATGTGGCATTTACAATGTGCATACTCCAGTCATTCTGCCTGTGCATACAACACGTATCAGCAACCCTCTGGACTGCTGATGAGGCCATTGCTGCTGAAATCTTATCAGATCAACTCAGATGTAAAGCCCATAAGTGCAGATCTGGCCACCATCTCACTGCCTCCCGCTGTACTTGTTTCAGTGTGTGTGTGTGTGTGTGCGTGCGTACGTGCGTGCGTGCGCGTGTGTGGAGTGCATGCCACATCATCCTCCCCTCCTGCAGATGGGGGCCTTTGGTGTGTGGCATTAGGTAGAATTTATTAGCCTGCGCTCCCCTCGCGGTTGACGTGAGTGTGATATACCATGGGGCCGCGATAGCGTTCCAAGCCAGCCGCGGCTGTAATGATGTTCTCTGCGCCGCGCCGTCTTATCGCCGGCAGATGAACTGAGCTCCGGCACCTCCCTCGGAGCAGATTACATCATGACAGAGAGAGCTGTTTGGATTCCATAACACCACTTTGCCCTTGGATCCTACCGGTAAACCCAGGCTTGGACGGAAACGGCTTGGCACCGACGAGACGGATGGCGCTGACTGTTATCAGTCCCCGCACTCCAATGAGCCCCGGCCAGGAGTGTGTTCCCCGTCGATGAACGGCACCAGATAAGAAGTGTGCCGAGACACTGCAACAACTGTAATCTAATTCCAGACCCAGAGTGTGTGTTTACTTCGACGGGCTTCGGTGCGAGATGAGATTCATAATTGGGGTTAAAAGGCTATTGCAATCAATGGGAAAGACACATCCTAGCTGGCGCCGGTAAATGACAGCCCTCAGAGTTCTCGGTGCGTCACTGTGCATCCGAGGCAGTCGAGGGAAAGGCAGAGGAGACGCGAGGGAGCCTCTACCGTGAGTGGTCTACTCCAAATGGCCTCCCACTTCTCTGTGGCGTGTCAGGTAGGAGGGGGGATTCAGTCCTTCTCAAGAGCACGGTCGGACCTTGAGAAGCGGTCGGTCGCCGTTGACATGTTTTGCTTCCCACTCAACGGATGAATGACACATTCAGCCTCCAACCACCCCCCCCCCCCCCAACCCCGCCCACCCCTCTTCTCGCTCTCGTTCTCACTCCTTTCCTTTCCAGTCTTTTTCCTGTCCCCAGCCCTGAGCTCGATGACTTTGCGGCGGAGACACATCCGTCATGAAGTGCGGCGTGGCGTTTTGTGTGCGATTGATTTATCTGTCTGGGCTTGACGGTGGCACAGTTTGGCGAGCTGAATGTGGGACACACCACACGGCTGAATGCTTTTGCAGCGTTGCTGTGTGCAGAGCTTCCCGTAGCTCTGAACACCGATGGAGGTGGAGGTGGCGCACGCAGTGGGATTTTGAAACAAACGATTGATGTGAGTGCACAACACGGGTCGTGCTTGTTGGACAGGAAACGGGACGCCGTCCGATGTATTTTCTATCAGCCCTTCTCACGTACACAAAGACATGGACGCTCACATACAATCCTCAGCTCAGTGGGTTTGAAAATGAGCGAGGACGAACAGTGGGTCTTGATATTCTATGCACCGTTCTGGTAGCCAGTCAAGGTGCCCTTATGGCAAGTTTATGGGTATGGTAGCTCACAAAGCCCCCTCTCTATGGTTTATCACGTGGTCTGAATGCCATAAAAATCATTATGAAATATGAGGGTAGGGCCGTGTAATTCACACCATGTTCATACGTCTTCATATCTATGCCGCACACGTCCCCAGAGGGCTTCTTTCCCCCATCTGTGAATGCACGCCTAATATTATTATGATCTCTCCCTCTCTCTTTCTCTCTAATTCTGTCTTATCTCCATCGCTCGTACTCCCTATCCTATCTCTCCGCTTCTCTCTCCCACGCTCTCTCTCTCCCTCTCTCTCCCTCTTTCTCTCTCTCTCTCTCTCTCTGCCCCTCTCTCTCTCCATGTCTCCGAGGGCCACTTTGAGTGTCATGAAATGCAAATGTAGGCGTGGGAGCGGTGGCCTACTTTTTATAATTAGACAATGCTCTATGATTGTCCTATTGTCAAAGAGCCCACCACCTCGTCCCCAATGAGTCGTGATTGGACAGATATGTTTCAAGTGGTTGTTATTGAGCCAGAGAGCTCTTCATTATGCCACTGCTTGCACTGACTCCTTGACTACTCGTCTGGAAAACAGATCTATTTGGGGTATTTTTCTTTACAGACTTCTACGCAGCAATCGGCAAAGATTTTGCCATCCTCCAAGTTAAAGTTGACCTTTATCTAGCTCTTTCTTGGCATGTAGCGCAGGTCTGTTTACCCAAATCGAACCTGAGATGCAAAAGAACAGCTGCTAATCTGTTGGACATTCTTTAGTGTACACTTTCTGCTTAACACGTTTGGTTAAAATGTTTTGTTTCTCTCTGTCTTTCCACCTTTTTGAATCCCTCTCCACCTCCCTTCTGCCTCACTGTATCTCTGTCTATCCTTTCTCTTCTCGCGCCGTCTCTTCCCATCGCTCCGTCCCCCTCTCCCCCTCTCCCCGTCCCCTCACCTCTCTCTTCCAGCTGGCATAGTGCTGACCAGGCAGTGGTGTGAGATGGTGCCGTGTCTGGAAGACGAGGGCTGCGATCTCTTAGGAAATCATTCGGGCTGGACTTGTACACAACCTGGAGGCAGAGTCAAAACCACCACAGTGAGTCTTCCCCCTCTCTCCTTGCTGGCACACATACATGCGTCACGCATGGAGGGATACATAAGCAAGGAGGCAGGACGATGTTTGCCTGTAAAACAGGCTCACCAAAAAAATAGACACACCTAGACGTGTTTCCATGTACTGGCAGGGGGCTTTACACACTCTCTTTTCCTGTTTTCTAATTGCTTGTACACTATCTCTGAAACTATGGCTCACTTTTCTAGAAACTCTGCACACAAAAAGTCAAAACCACTCTCACAGCATGCTAAAGTGAAGGATCTAACGTAAAAGCAAACACATTATAAAAAAAGGTTTTAGCCCTTACAAAATATATTTTTTTTGCAGAAAAACTATGCACACCATCAAATGAAAGAGCACAAGAAGCACCTACTACATACTGATATGATACTAAAAGAAAAGCACAAAAGCACAAGTGTAGTGCCGAGCAGTTTGGTGTAAAGGTTAGCCACACAGAGAAGTACTCTCACATACGTGATGCACCAAAACATATGCATATTTACGGTGCTCAAGCTCTAATTTCTAATTGAACAAATGATCAATAAGTGTTTATACACAAATGTTGCGATGCCTTACATCAATCTACCAGTTGCATACTACGCTCAGTAGCTTAACGCGGCCTACTAAACCGCAGTCACTCACCACACTGCTCCTGCACCTGCTCGCTCACTGCTGCACCACACCATGCTTCGGCTCGCTGCTGCACCGCACTACACTCCTGCTCTTGCTGCTGCCCACCTCCACCCCAGCTTCCACCTATTTAAGGTCTGTTGCACAGTATCCGATGGGGTTTCTGCAGATATCTGCTCCCTACCAATGGTTGTTCATTTAACATTTGTATAAGACCCTGTGTGGGAAAGCAATCAGAGCAGCAGACCCTTGACGCCATACTTCAATGTATTACCATGTATTGCAATAAATTGTTAAACCTATCGTAAGTTGTCCTGACTGAAATGGACTGGGTGTAAGCAATTGGCAAATTAGTTTGACATTTTACATAAATGACTTAATGATTTTTAAATAAAACCCTTTTTTAAAGTGGGTGCAAAGCAGAGAATGTGCTTGTAGTTTTGCAGACTTGGTCTAAAGATAAGGTACATACCGTACATTCATGGTTTCAGGAATCGTGCCTCAATAACCCGTTTACAGTGTCAATTACAAAACTCTCAGTTCAGCAGCTCAGCGTACCTTACACTCTGACATACCTCCATGTGTACAGCTGGCCGGCAGTGGCATTCTAGGCCAACCCAAAGAGCCACGTTTACCATTCACGAGACACGGCACATATTGAAGTGCCCCATTCTGCCCCTCGTAATCTCCACAACACTTTTAAATGTGTTTACCGTTTCATCGTTTGCGATTAGCTCGCATTAGGACACTCTCCGGGCTAATGATCGGAACAGATGGGGATAACTGCAGGTATGCGAGACGCCGCCTTCACTTTTGATCTCTCGACACTTTCCGCTGCAGTTCTCGGCCGTGGAACCTCTGCCTCGCTCGCACCCGTCTGGCTCACGCCGCCTCAGTAATGGAGAGCGCGTTTCATTTGGCTGCCATGGTTCTTCCACTCGAGTCCCTCCATCTATCGCGTTTGCATGCATCTCCTCGTCTATCTGTTAATTTGGCTTTGTGAGCCCTGGCACGCGGTGGTGCATCATTAATGGAGCCGTCGTATTTGTGTCAGTGGCTGACGAACGTGTTTGCCCCCCTTTCTCAAAGAGGCGCAGCGTGTTGATGAGGCGGACGAAGGGATTTGGGATTTTTGATGCACTCTCTCTCAAAGGGTAGAATCCCGATGATACGGCTCGCCGTCAGTCTAGGGCTCGTCGGCATGACATTGAAACAGCGGCTACAATACATGTTTATAGACAGTGAGGTGACAGGCGTGGATGTTGTGTGACATGCTCAATTATTTTACCTTGGATGACAGTCTTTATATAGGTGAACTAGAAACTCATCCGTCTGTTTGAGTTGACAGATCAAGTGTTACGCAAGTGTAGAATGCATATTTGTGTGTGTATGTGTATGTGTGTGTGTGTGTGTGTGTGTGTGTGTGTGTGTGTGTGTGTGTGTGTGTGTGTGTGTGTGTGTGTGTGTGTGTCTTACGTGTATCATGACTGCGTACCTTTTCCTGTCATATGTTCGACTGAAGTTGTTTTCTTGACTTTGTACATCAGGATCAAACTAATAAAAATAAAAAAATAGCCCGGGAATTGCATACCACACATTGAACATTTCACTTGTCAGTCAAGTTGATCTATTTACTTTAAGCATATTAAACATATAATTATATATATATATATTTAAACATTCTTCTTGTTGCTATTGCCTTTTTTATGAAACAGTAGGGGAGGCAGAATGGTTTGAAATCTGAGTCACTTTACCTAAGGCTGCTGAGCTCAAGCTCAGGGCCATTATAATATTAAGCACAGGAAACAGAAAAGCTGGATCTCAGCCAAGTTTAATTTCACACACTGCATCCACATGTATTTGTGTGTGTATCCGTGTGTGTCTGTTCACAGTCCAGTTAAAATGTCCTACTTGTCTCTCAGGTGTCCCATCAAAGCACAGACAGATGAACAAACAATCTCCCTGGGAGTGTTGGACTAAGAGAACACGCTGATCCACTCGCTTTCCCCTTCAAAAGGAAATGGCAATATTTGCTATTTGTGGTAGCGCAAAGTGAAGGCCAGTCAGTGTATCAGTCAGAGAGGTTTTGCGATGATTGTATAAGTGTACGACAGTGACCTTCTACGTACCTCTCCCTTCTTCCTGGTTTACAGCAGTGTGCGTGGAGCCTCGTCTCAGACAGAGAGGAATCTGGCATCATGACAGCATAATGCCCATGTCCTATATAGTACTCCATCTCTGTCTGTATATATATATCTGTCTGTATCTCTGAGACGTTTACATTTTTCATCTCTTTATTGTTTCCGTGAATCAATCTTTATTTTCTCTCTTCTCTCTCTCTCTCTCTCTCTCTCTCTCTCTCTCTCTCTCTCTCTCTCTGTCTTCCATATATTAGCATGATGCAATCATATAGTCATATATAGGCTTACTGGTATATGTATATCCAAATAAATATGTATTTATTTCCCCTTCCGACCATGTACGTAGAACAGAAGCAAAACACTTCTAAATATTATATTATATTATATTATACTTTTTAGATATGGTTTCTCAACATAACATCCTCACAACATGAAACAGAAATGCATATTACCCCCTCGTATCACCACTGCTAAATGCTGTCTACTGCTCTTCCATCTTTCCAGCGACGGCCTCTGATGTCAAAGCCACATCAGGTCTGAGTTCCATAATGCTGCCTCTCTCCTGGTGAGCGGATGCCTCACACTGTGCCCTCCACCATTTTAACTGGCAGATTAAACAAGAGAAGCTGCCATTTCTGTCTGCATCTTCCCGAGCTGGGTGCAGGCAGTAGCACACTGCGAGAGCGCCTTTAACGGCCTAAGAAATCCCCTTGGATTCACTGATGGGGATTCTGACAGTTTGAGAGGACGATCGTACGCAGGGAGAGACAGTGCACCGTGGAGAGCATGATAGAGGGAGGAGCTCCTGAGCTTTTCAGGCACGCCATACTGTTAGGAGGCTCAGGATGTTTCCAGTTTGGGGAACATCAAGCGGTGACCATTGTCTTTTGTAGTTTTTCCGACCTTATGTTGAAAGAGAGTAGCCGTCTTTCAACAGATGTTTTGGTTTCCTTATGACATGTACTCGCACAAACACATACAGTACACGACAGAAAATCGTGACGATGCTAAATCAAACATCAAAATCAACGTGCAAAAGTGTTATTTTACATTTCAAAAATTCAATTATTTGGAACAAAAGGATAGTTGTCAAAGGGAGGCGATTTTACTCGACTTCTGCTCACTTTCAAAGGAGCATTGTCTCAATCTACCAGCAGCGTCTTGTGCGCAAATTACATTTAAAAACTTGAAAGCAACACCCCAAGTGTCTCTCTTGGTTTTGTCTCCACAGATAGTTTCCATGAGCGTGCACAGAGTGATGACAAGTTTGCATGGGAGGGTATAGACCCTTAAGTGTGTGGCGAGGAGCTGGTGGCCTGGCCTGATTGGGGTATTTAGGCAGGCGGTGTAGGTGGCAGGCGGCGTAGGTGGCGCACGCCAAGAGAGGCCTGTGATTACAGTAATCAGGGTGGTTTCAGCAGCAGTGAGCGGGGCAGCAGCACTCTATCCCCATGAGCTCCGAGAGAGGGGAGAGGAGCCGGAGATAAGGAGGGCTTGTTACGGCGAGTCGGCCGCGTCCAATGGGTCTGCGGCGGGGAAGTGGAAGAGCAGGCGCCGGCGTGGAGAGAGGCTGCGTGTGTGCAGCGTCTTAGGACGCCATGTTGTCATACGTATCCAAACGGCACTAATCACCGAAAGGACGAGGGCCCTCGGCGCGTGTGGTGTAGTGTGTGCCGTGCTCTTTCCCTGGCGCACGTCTACCAGCTAGCTAATCCGGTGAGCACCCTGACTAGTAAGAAGCTCTGCTCAAACCGGGTGCCCGGGGTATATTGCCCCGGCTAACGGAGACTAGGTTTGAGGGGAGCCACCGACAGTGCAGGACCCCGTAACTCTCCGGTAATTGATCCCTCTGGGTCCTCTTGACACGGCAGGAGCCATCCAGTAGCAGTGGTGGGTAGGAAAGAACAGAAGCACCGTGGAGGGGACAGCTGTTATCCTACACAGACAGACAGACAGAAAGGCAGAGCCAGCTGCCTGCTGCTGCTCGCCCATTACATGTGTCAGCCAACTGGCACGGGGAAGGAGCCAAGTCAGCAACTCCCCAGGACCCCCAAATAGTTTTCATTCTGCCTTATTGGTCAGGGGAGGATAGGAGTGCTTTGCTTGAATGAAATGCTTTGCTTTTTTAATACCTATGTAGGGAGAAAGAGAAAGGTTGGGAGATATGGAGAAATAAGAAACGGGTGTCTGTTTGTGTGCGTCTACTGTGTGTATGTGTCTGTGTGTGCCCACTTCTTCCGTCTCGTTGTCGACAGTCCATTGTGTTGACTACTCAGGAAAGGATTACAGGATATTAGTTGTTGTCATGTCGGCTTCTATACAATGAATCCGAGCAACTCTCAGCAAGTCCATTTATACCACGAAGGTATACTCGTCCACAAAAACAAGCGAAGAATCACAATAAGCCGCATCACTATGCAGCGACAGCCTCAGTCAAAGCGTCTCTCTTTGGTCTGAAAAACACCGCGCAGGTCATCGGACATAACACTTTTTTTTTTTTAATAAGTCTTTAGGCCTGTGTCCTAGGGAGACCGACAGAGCGAGAGAGGGGGTCTGTGCATGCACGTGTGTGTGTGTGTGTGTGTGTCAAAAACAAGTCATAGACAATGCCCAGCCATACAGTAACCGTGCCAACCCTCCCCTCCTACTGTGATTGCAGGCTCTATGACGTGACGGCAGCCCGTGTCTTCTCACACTATGGCGGAGAGCACCGGTGACCATGACAGACAGCCCCCACCAACCACCACTTCCACCACCACCATCACTACAACAAAGGCAACCACAGAGCACAGAGGGCCTTAGAGGCACAGCAAGGTACCACGACACTCACCGCCCGTGCAGAGCCTAGCCGCTGGAGTGTAATATAGACAGAAAGCCACAGAAATCCATCATTAAAACGTCCCTTAAATTGGCCCCCGTCCATCCATAGCATTTAATAAAGGTGCAGCTATAGCTCTGATCGCTCTGTGTCAACTCAAAGCACCCCTTCCCCCCCTTGTGTGTCTTCAGCACACAAACAAATCCGTGTGTATAGTATAAGCACCACAGCTATTGATCTCTGCACTGTTATGTTGGGTTTCCATTGTCCTCAAACTCTTTAGTCAATTATCCAGCTTGGCGTCTAGGATAGACGCAGGCGCCACATAACCCAGACAACCATCAGGATGTCACAGTAATGCATGTGGTTCTGCCACAAGAAGCTATGCAGTAAATTCAAATGAATGGCTTCATAAAAAGAAACGAGGAAACTCATAAAAGGCAGAGTCATATAATGTCTGTAAAAATGGTCTCTTTTGGTCAATATTGTCCACGTTTATGGTTGGGTTGTCTAGGGTTTGTTTTAAAACACCAATGCAATACATGTGTGGGTTTGATAATCAATGGGTTTACATGTATTCAGCTAACAGGTTAAAAAAAGTATAAGAATACAGGTGGACACAATTGACTATATTTATATACTATCTCCCAAGGGACCAATATAACATTTGACGTTTTATGTGTTTTTCCCCATGAAAAACAAAGAAGTTATTGCTTCTGTAAAGCAGGAGTAACATAACACAAATCAGGCCAATCACTAAATTATACATGAATATATATAGTATATATATGTACAGTGCGTTAATGCATATACAAGAATGCATATTATGATTTCTTTTTATTTCTGTGTTTTGGGTTTATGTTACAGGTGCATATGATTTATAACAGTCTGGGTCTTGATTAGTTGTTTGGAGACAAAATTGATGCATTCATTCTCATGCTATCTGTCAAATCACTATGTGCCGCGGAGTGGTGACATTTTGAGAGGAGCCGGGTGACTTTACAGAGTGTAAATGTCAGACAGGGGCCATATGTTCTGGAGCGTGTGTTTATCGTGCCATGATACCCAGGTGGAAAAACTCCATATGTGCTGTGAATAATAGTCCGCCCCAATGGAAGCATCACAATTTCACACATATGCACTCATGCACAAGCAAACACATACATATGCACTCGCATGTCAAGGCTCAATTTGCCAACATACGCACACACACTACTGAGCATATTGACATATACACATTCTCGCTTGAAAGAGGTAAATACCCATCAACATTACAGTTTCCTCAAAATGCTTGAAAACCACTCATTTTCTAAACGCTCTACACACAAAACCACAAACCACACAGAACCACACATAACATGCAAAATATTAGACATCTCATCATCATCATCATCATCATCATCATCATCTTCATCCGCTTTATCCGGGGTCGGGTCGCGGAGGTAGCAGTTCCAGCAGGGCATCCCAAACTTCCCTTTCCCGGGCCACATTAACCAGCTCTGACTGGGGGATTCCAAGGCGTTCCCAGGCCAGCGTGGATATATAATGCCTCCACCTGGTCCTAGGTCTGCCCCGCGGCCTCCGCCCAGCTGGACGTGCCTGGAACACCTCCCTAGGGAGGCGGACAGGTGGCTTACTAGATGCCCGAGCCACCTCAACTGGCTCCTTTCTACGCAAAGAAGCAGCGGCTCTACTCCGAGTCCCTCACGAATGGCTGAACTTCTCACCCTATCCCTAAAGGAGATGCCAGCCACTATCCGGAGGAAACTCATTTCCGCCGCTTGTATCCGCGATCTCGTTCTTTCGGTCATGACCCACCCTTCATGACCATAGGTGAGAGTAGGAACGAAGATAGACCGGTAGATTGAGAGCTTTGCCTTCTGGCTCAGCTCTCTCTTCGTCACAACGGACTAGACATCTCGTGCAAAGCAAACACTCTTGGAAAAACAAATTATAGACATGGCCACTATTGGACACTTTTGCATTTTCAGTGTGGTGCAGTCTGCTGTAAATGTTTGGCACACAGTAGCTCTCACACATGTTCAGCTATCTAAATATGTGTATGCATATTCAGTATATATAATACATAAACACACATTATAAACACAAATATGAGGTGACAAAAAATTTCTCATTCATAATACTGTATTTTCATCTGGTGTATGAACAGTCACAGACAAAACAAATACAGTAAACAATAACAAATATTGATTTGTTACTGTTTGCGTAAAAATAACAAAGAATAAAGGAATTAGGCTACATCCTGTCTTCCTGAAGTTTGGCCACTGAGCTTATCTGGGCCATATTTACAGTACTCAAGCTCTGATTTCTAAGAGAGGAAATTATCAATTACCTTTAACACACGTCTGAACTGTGTGTAAGCAATTAGTAAATTACTTTAGCCATTACAGTAATGATGTGTCCGTGTTTTGTTGTTTAAAATTGTGCTATACATTTTCAAACTGAATTTAAAGCAGAGAATGTGCTTTTGCAGACTTGGTATAAGATTAGGGACATAAGTTAATGGTTTCTGTGATTGTGCCTCAAGAGCCAGTTTAGGTGTGTGAGCAATTAGAAAAAAAAACTGTAAAGCATCACACCTTCTGATCCAGCCAAGAGGCACAGGACTGTTCATTCATGGAATGTGTGTATGAATGGAATCATCAGGTAACTATATATCAAACAAGCTTAAAACAGTGTTGAGAATAGCTGGAGAGCTGGAATTTCAAATAAAATCAAGCAATGCCCTTATTTCCATCATTCTGATTACTGACACTTGCAAATTAATTTAGTTTTTCTGGTCTTCAGTATGCTTTGTGCTTCTATGTTATACAGTTAGAGGTGCTGTGCTGGGTATCGTCAGCATACCAGTAAGCTCTTTCCTATTGCAGTTAAAAGATAGGAAATGGATTAATGCCATCTTTTCCATATTAACGGTAGGTAATGGGTGCCTCGCGCCCATAATATTATACAGGGCAAATTCATCATATATTCATCTCATAACCCATCCCCCTGTTAATAGACAGTTTTCATTTCACTGAGATGAGATTTGTGTGGGAGATTTACCGTATCGTTTACCACTTTGTGTAAGAGAGTGCGATAGCACAGGAGAGAGAGCAAGGAGAGGGGAGACTTGGTGGTACCTCAATATAGGCAACACAACTGTAGACTAGTCTAGTTGAGCCTATTAGTATTCAAAATCGCCAAAGTTTTACTCTCAATCTGCTGTAAGTGTATTTTGTTGCTTTCGGTCCATTTTCTTTACATGTCCAATGGTTATCTCTAATTGTAATATTTACTTATCAGTGAAAGTGTGACTTCCTGAGTGATCATAATGGTAGCAACCTAAGTGCTCAGAAGCAATGGTTTGTGAACAGAGACATGTGTCTGTTCTTAGCTTGAATACTAGACTAGGGTCATTTGATGCCTGGGTTCATTAAAACCTTGATTGCCTCAGTCTGTCCCCCATATTTTATCAGCTAGACATGGTGACTCTCAAGCCAACACCTGCCCCTTTCATAACAATTAGCACCCAGTGTAATTGTCAAGAGTTCATTATTATAAATTAAGCTGTGGCGCTGCAATCTTGGAAGGCATTACCGCCTTTATCGAGTTGGCTGCGAGGCACACACAGGCCAGATGGCGAGGAGGTTTCCAGATTTTTCTTTCTTTTGCAGATTAATTGTTTTGCGGTTTCTGCACCACAAGACGTGTTTTGTCGTTGGGTTAACTCCCCCCATGGAATTCTAAATATTTGATTGCCAGAACCTCATTTAACTTGACAGTGAATAAGTTGTTGACTGTTTTATTTTTGCCATCAGTTTTCTGCATATTTAAGGGAATCTACTCTCAAGATACCAAAGGGCTCGAGTATAACTGGATTTTGGAATTTTCATTTTTATTTCATTAGGATTTTGTTTACTGTTTTATGTGTTTGTTAAATTGCATCTCCCCCTTAGAGATACTATCGACACAACACTGCCTCTGGATATCCTTGCAATGCCTTTCCCAATAAGGGATACAAATGTGATCACAGAAAAAGTAAAGAAGTCTATGTCCTGCATTGTCTTTCAGATTAGTCCGTCTCAGATTTAATTGTTACTGCTATCTTCTTCTGACATTAGTCTTTTTATCTTTTGCTCTTCAGGTCTCCTAACAAAGCCAGCAACAACGATGCCAGGAGTGAGTGAGATCGCAGTCATGACACCCAAGACATTATTTCATCTTCCCTTTAACATGCCCCTGTTCTGCCGGCTGCCCATCCTGCTGTAGATAACCTGCTGTCTGTTATTGGATAGACTTTTTTGCTACACGCCTCTGCTCTGTGTTACCTTTCTTTGTCTGCTTTGTAAATGAGCAGCACCCCCTTGTGCCACGGAGGTCCAATGCCACCTGATTC
This sequence comes from Galaxias olidus, assembly GCA_026901105.3. Taxonomy (NCBI): domain Eukaryota; kingdom Metazoa; phylum Chordata; class Actinopteri; order Galaxiiformes; family Galaxiidae; genus Galaxias; species Galaxias olidus. The sequence continues at coordinate 3,862 of JAPMUY010000402.1, read as the reverse complement.
TGAACATTGTGCAAAGTTGATGGGAAATATCTATCTATCTATATATATATATATATATATATATATATATATATATATATATATATATATATATATATATATATATATATATATATATATATATATATATATGTATATATATTGACTCTGTGAATGATGCTCCATGTGGGACACAGTGTTTCTTTTCCTATGTCTACCCTGACCTCTGTTAGAGACTCTATGGATTCAGAAGCAGGGTACCCAGAGGATGGTAAGCGTCCCCGAGCACCTTGCCAGGTGGTAGACCAAACCCACCGCTCACTCTTCACCCTGTGAATAGGCCTTCTGCTGGAGAACATCTTTGGCACACTGCATATTTTTTATAGACCAAAGAGGAAAACATAACTCCTGTTATCGTTATTATTACTGAGTTAACCATCTGGCAAAAAAAAAAAACAGAAGGGAACTTTGGAAAGTGTGTTTTGTTCATCCACAACAATGACTGTACGCACATAGAACAGGCCCAGTGGACTGTTGCAATGGAAACAGAACCGAGAGACAGAAACACAGCTTGTACAGAAGGAAAAGAGTACCTTTAAAACAGAATCTTTTTTTTTTGTTGTTGTTGGACTTGAACCCAATACTGTATTTTGAAACTGGAATAATAGGTACTGCATAAGACTAGCTGTATAAAGATACAAACTAATTTGCATTTTTCAATAGCTACAGTTGGGACGATTTGCAATAAGCATGGTTGGTGACATCTAAGAGTACTGATCATAACGCTGAAAAAGATATAATTAAAAGATGATATCAAAGCTGTCATTTGTGTTTGAGAATGAGCTGGGGGAAACAAATGTAATTCAATGTATTTTAAAAGGTTGAAAAGTTATATATTTAACAGTTTTATACAGTATGTTGTATCTTTGTAGAGAACCTTATTGGACCAGACCAATGTCGTCGCAATGGCTGTTCAGTAGAACTAAACAAAGCTGTCTGTTGTTCCCCATCATCGCTACTTTGTCCTAAGATTCTGTTTTCACATCAGTAGCTGCTCTCATACCATACTCTCATCTCTCCAATACATGATGCACATAACTATTGTCTATCTATTCTATCAAGTAAACAAAGGAAAACCACCTGAAATCCAGGGATCACAGTGAACAACGCTCACGGTATAGAGATAACAAAACCAATTTTCAACTTGCCAATTTGCTATATTGTATTGTAAAAGGTGTGGAAATGAATTGAATCTGTTGGATCTCTTAAGTTACTGTTGTGCTAATGCTTTGTTGCACAATGCTGACCCGAAGAAGGGATGACAAGCAACAAAGCAAGGACACATTGCAGTCTTAGAATCATTTACATTCAATATTTTTTATCATTCAATATTTTAAAAATAAATTAAACACATGAAAGAACCTTTACTTGCCAAATAGAGCATATGTAATACCCCAGGCCATAGGATTTATCCAATCTGAGGTATCATATTCGCTTCCTCCTCTTTGTTCACTCTCCTGTCATAAGAAGTCACCATTTGTTTTTTTTGGGAGAGGGGTCTCTTATTAAAAGGATTACCCTAATATACAACATATAACAAGGCATGCACACCCAATAGCATTACTAAACACGAGTCCTGGTCGAACTGTGTATTCATTTCATTAACAAAATCCAATGATATCCCTAATGAAGAGTTTTACAATTAATTTCACTGAAGGATTTAATATAATTAACATCATTTTTATGTGACACTCAATATCCAAATGGCGGTGAGTCTGATCTGTATACCCAGTCAATAATGCATTCACTAGAATAATTGTGCAGTGTAAAGGTGTTTCATGGACCAGCCACAGAAGTGGTCCAGCCTAGCCGCTACGTTGACGCTTTAGGATGAATGCATTATTGACTGGGTATACAGATCAGACTCGCCATTTGGATATTGAGTGTCACATAAAAATGATGTTAGTATATTAAATCCTTCAGTGAAATTAATTGTAAAACTCTTCATTAGGGATATCATTGGATTTTGTTAATGAAATGAATACACAGTTCGACCAGGACTCGTGTTTAGTAATGCTATTAGGTATTGCATGCCTTGTTATATGTTGTATATTAGGGTAATCACAATATAAAGACCCCTCTCCCAAAGAATCTTAAATGGTGACTTCTGCCAAGAGGAGGGAAATCTGAAATATGATACCTCAGGTTGGATAAAATCCTATGGCCCTGGGGTATTACATATGCTCTATTTGGCAAGTAAAATTTCTCATGTGTTTAATTTAAAATATTGAATGATAAAATATTGAATCTTAAATGTTAATGTGTCCTTGCTTTATTTGTCATCCCTACTCAGGTCAGCAACAACAAACATTAGCACAACAATACTAGAGATCCAACTAGATTCAATTCACTCCCACCTTTTACAACAATACTGAAATTAACAGAAGTTAAAAAATTAGTTTTGTTATCTCTATACCATGGCATTGTTGTGATCCCTGGAATTTCAGATGGTTTCCTACATTTACTTGATAGATAGACAATAGTTATGTGCATCATGTATTGGAGAGATGAAAATTGCTGAAGCAATACTGATGTAAATCTTTAAAGCGATGATGGGGAACAACAGACAGCTTTGTTTGGCGGCGGTATTGGTCATGGTTCTCTACAAAGATACAACATATAAAACTGTTAAATATATAACCTTTTAAAATACATTCGTTATTTATTTCCCCCAGCAAACAAATGACAGCTGATATCGTCTTTTTAGTATATGCTTTTTCAGCGTTATGTTACTCTTTAGTGTCACCAACCATACTTTATTATCATTGTAGCTATTGAAAAATGCAAGTTTGTATCTTTATGCAGCTTAGTCTTGCCAGTACCTCCATTTCAAAATATTGGGTTCAAAGTCCAACAACAACAAAAAAGATTCTGTTTTTCTCTTTCCTTCTGGCACAAGCTTGTGTTTCTCTCTCGATTCTGATACAACAGTCAAGACATGTTCTATGTAGCGTATGCAATCACATTGTTAGTAGATGAAAACAAAAACACACTTTCAACCCTTCTGTTTTTTTGCCAGGCATCAGTAATAACGACAACAGGAGTTATGTTTCCTCTTTTGGTCTAAAAAATATGCAGTACCAGTACTTAAGCGAGCCTATTCACAGAAGGCGGTGGGTTTGTCTACCCGCCTGGCAAGTGCTCGAGACATACACCATGCAGTACCTGCTTCTGAATCCCGCTAGAGTCTAACAGAGATAGGGAGAAAAGAAACAATGTCCCCACATGAACCATCATTCACCCCAAGAAGTCAATATATATACATATATATGTATATATATATATATATATATATATATATATATATATATATATATATATATATATATATGTATATATATATATATATATATATATAGATAGATAGATAATCATCAACTTTGCACAATGATCTCCTCCATAATGAGTGCTACTCATTGCAAACAAAGAAGATACACAGGAGAATATATAACAAAAAAATTATCCAATAACAGTGCATCTACAGCCAGGATGAATATATCTCATTAAATCAATTAAAGAAATTTAATGATATGTAGTGTCATGACTGCATTCACTCACTCCTGCATCTGTATACACTGAAACAGAGCTGAAAACAAGATAAAAAGACTATGTCAGAAAAAACTAGCAATAACACAATAGAACCAGACTAATCTGAAAGACAATGCAGGACATAGACCTTTGCACCTGCTGATCAGCAATCCCTTGTGGAAAAGGCAAGGATGTCAAAATTGTGTCGATAATACAAGAATTCTAATTTAACTAAACACATAAAGCAATTGCTGATATGGGTAGAAGACTCGTTTTAACCTTAGCCATACATGGC
>JAPMUY010000401.1:7500-14769 GCA_026901105.3 Galaxias olidus | reverse complement strand
CACACGTTGTAAAAAGTCTCTTAACACATTTCAATTGACCTGTATGTCTCTCTCTCTAGGTGTGTGACATGTTCATTTTTAACAACCGCCCGATTCATTGGCCAATTCAATGAAAAACAATGACATTGGTTTTGCAGTACTTAATTTACCCTGTTTGTCAATGTAACAAACTTCCCCGAAAAACAGTGTCGCTCTTGGGCTTTAAGCCAGGGCTCTCACCATGCCCTTTGGATGATCTTAGAAGTTATTTGCAGCGCTAATCGAACAACTTGCACTGCTGCTGCTTGCGAGTATGAGGATTAACACCCCCCCCCCCCCCAACCCCCCCACCCCCATATCTCTGTGGGGGCAAATTAGCATAGTTAGCGATGTAGCAGAGAAGCGCATTTCCATTTCCCTAGTGTAGCAGCTAAATTAAGCAAACTGTGATGCACTGGGGGGTTTTAGGATTATTTTTTGTTGACCACTGCAATCTGACTTCTTTATTTATTTCCTTCGTTTTTTCTCTCTCTCCGTTCTTTCTATTTGTATTATTTATATATTTTGCTATCTCGTCTATGTGGGATTTTTCCATAAGGGGCTATAAAAAGAACTACAGGAAGTACAGCACCCCTCAGTTCACCCCACTGGAACAGCCCCATGGGAGATAGAGTTCATGGGAACCAGAGGTCTTCCTGCTCTTCCTGTACTTTTCCCGTCTCACATCTGTCAGGGTAAATTCCCCAATCGAACCATCCGACCATTTTTATCCCACCACACCACTTTCTCTTCCTCTCCCTCCTTCCTTCTTTCTTTCTGTTCTGAATCTCTCCCCCTTTTCCATCTATTTATACCAATTCATTTTCTCAGTTTAGTCTTAAACAACTCCTTTATTTCTCTGCATATCTTTTTTTAGGGACTGTTGTCACCCCTCATCCCTCCATCTCCATACTGCCTCTGTCTCTTCTCTCTCCTCTGTCCATCCCTCCATACTGCCTCTGTCTCTTTTCTCTTCTCTGTACATCCCTCCATACTGCCTGTCTCTCTCCTCTGTCCATCCCTCCATACTGCCTCTGTCTCTCTCCTCTGTCACATCTCTCTCTTCTGTTCATCCCTCCATACTGCCTCTGTCACGTCTCTCTCCTCTGTCCATCCCTCCATACTGCTTCTGCTCTCTCCTCTGTTCATCCCTCCATACTGCCTTTGACTCTTCTCTCTCCTCTGTTCATCCCTCCATACTGCCTCTGTCACATCTCTCTCCTGTGTGTTCTGATGCTAATGTCTCGTGTGTGGCTAGTTCCACTAACGTGCAGCTAAAAGGGGAGCTTATAACTAGCCATGCGCCCGCCCACCCACTCAGGCACACACACACACACACACACACACACACAAACCAACACACACTCATCCACACACACTAACACACCTGCACAGACCCGCCTTCTCTCCCACGCACACACAGTTTCAATCTCCCCCTCGCCTGGCCTCCATTAAAACAAACACTGATTGGTCGACGCACAGGAGCCAGGATTAGAGTCTAAGGAAAAAACTCACTGTGTGTTTTGGTGTGTGTGTGTGTCGTATGTGTTACGGTGTGTGTGTGTGTGTCGTATGTGTTACGGTGTGTGTGTGTGTGTGTGTGTTACGGTGTGTGTGTGTGTCATATGTGTTATGGTGTGTGTGTGTGTGTGTTACGGTGTGTGTGTGTGTCGTATGTGTTACGGTGTGTGTGTGTGTATGTGTTACGGTGTGTGTGTGTGTGTGTGTGCGTGCCGGTGTTTGTTTCCCACTCTCACCTATCATGTTGTTCCTCTTACAGCCCCCCCCCCCTCTCTATACATTGGTTGTTCTTTCTGTTTCACTTCCCTCTCCATCCTTTCTACCCTTCCCTCATTCCCTCACTTCCTCCCTGTTTTCTGCAGGCCCTTTACTTCTCTCCGCCCTCCATTCTCCCTGTGACCTTTTCATCAGTCTCATCACCCAACCCCCCCCCCCCCCCCCCCACACACACTCTCCCTCCCCTCCGCTCTCCAAGCCCGTCGACATGGCCGTGCGCAGCGAACGGAGAGCAGGGCCGGCCAGTTGGCAGGGAGGAGAACCTCGGCTTCCATTAGATAATGACCCGCTGCGGACGAGAGGGCTCCGCGTTTCTCGGGTCAGTGTTCTTGCAAACTCCAAGACCATCACTTTTGGCAGCACCCGGATCAGCTTCCGTATGCGGACGCCATAAAGGCTCCGCCCACAAGCAGAGTGAGAGAGAGATGAATTGACTGCTGCAAAAAGAAGCTCTAATGCCATGGCAACAGGGGCCGTGAGGGTAGACGCTATAGCAACGATGGAGAAATGAAATATTATAACCTAAAATGTATTGTTTACACTGTGCAGGGTACAAATGGATGCTCTGGCAATGGGGAACAGCCAGCAGGAAGCACAGAACAGAGCTTTGTGTGTTAGCGAGGCTTTTTGTGAATGGCTCTCCAGACCTCGGTAAAACAGCTGTCACCCCGCAGTTGTTTAAATGTTGTTGTAACTGGCAGACATGGACTTATTCAAACAGAAGCGCCTGTCGTGCTGAAAGTATGTGTGTGTGTGTGTGTGTGTGTGTTGGGAGGGATGACTGTTCAATGTTCTTTGCCAATCGCTATGTCAAAGTCTCGCATGAACAATAAATCACACACACACACAGAGAGAGAGAGAGAGAGAGAGAGAGAGAGGAACAGTGTTGCTCTGTTCTCTCTCTCTGGGAGCATAGTCAGCGCTACACAGTCTACACTGTTAGAGCCTTTCCTTTACAACAACCCAACAGCTGCACTCAATTACATCGACTACAAACACACACACACACACACACACACACACACACACACACACACACACACACACACACACACACACATTTTAGTTAATTAACGCAATCTATAGTATATTTTTCTTTGTTTTGATTTCCATCTGTCTTGCTCCACATCTCTCTCTTCCTCTCTGTTTTTCTCTCTCGTGCCACATCTCTCTCTCGCTCTCCTCACCTCTGTCCATCGTTCTCTCCTAACCTTGATCTCCCTCCATATCTTTGTCACTCTACAAATTCTTTCATGTATTTTCCTGTCTGCTTCTCTATTTCTCTGTTCTTCTGTCTCTTTCTCTTTTCTTCTCTTTCGTTCTCCTTTTGTTTCTCTCCTTCTGTCTGGCATTCGGAGCTCTCGTTGCAGCAGTCAGGGTTATCCAGTAATCCAACAGGACATTAGAGAACGCTCCACTCTGCATGCTAACGCTTTGTTTACGCTCTGGTTTCCTCTTAGGGAGGGATTAAAGGTCAACCTCTTAGGGGATAACCATCTACCTGTGTGAATGACTGTTTAGCGGGCGAGAGTGTGTGTGTGTGTGTGTGTGTGTGCGTATGTGTGTGTAGACGTATAAACATTCTCATGGACGCTTTCGCCGAAGGAATGTCTCACTTCCTTGTGCACATATACAAGCGAGAAAGAAACGGGCTCTTAGCAGGGATGGAGGGATGAAGTGAAGAGAGAGAGAGAGAGAGAGAGAGAGAGAGAGAGAGAGAGAGAGAGAGAGACACTTAGTGACCTAGCACCATGCTTAAGTACCTCCCTGGATACGTTTCACTGAGGATATGAGAGAGAGGGAGAGAGAGAGGAGGAGGAGGGGGGGGAGTGCGGCGCACAAAACACATTCTATCATGTTAGCTGAAAATGATGTCAATTAGTAACAATCTGTAATATCAGTTTTAATGAACACCTTTTCTGATTAAAAAACATCTATAAAGTCTGTTTGAAAAAGTCTGTTTGACGAGGATACATAATAAGCAAGTAGGAATATAATAAATGATCTGCTCTTCCACATAGAAAACCAAAACTCTAAATAAACATGTATGGCCACTTAGAAATACCATTCTTACATTTTGTACCCAAAAACAAAGACAAAAAGACTACAGATGTAGTCTACCCTTTTGATGGCGTCCTCGTCACAGACCTTATTTACCCTGTTGCCAGAGTGGCTGTTTCCTAGGAAACAAATTCCGTATCGGCTACGTTCTCTGAAACAAAATGCTTTCTTAATATTCAGCGTTCAGGAATACGTCCCTGACAAGTTGGTAAAAGTTAAATAGAACACACAAGCTCGAAAGTGAAAAACGTATGACCGATATCTCAAGGCTCATTGGGTATACAAAATGAAGAGTGTAATTTATAAAGAGACTCTCCATGACCACGGCCTCCAGAACAAAAAAAGAAAAGAAAACAGGGCCGCTCTGCCACAAGAGAACGACTCTCTTGGTGCACTTGACTGGAAAACCTTTCAGATACTTCAGCTACGACTTTTTTTTTCCTTCTCTTTTCTAAATGGCCAAACTTTTCTTATTTAATCCACGCCCAAGATTTATCACGCCGCCATAATTTAGGGCAGAAAGAAATTAATCTGAAGCTGTGCAGATACCGCCATTAATCACCAGGGAAACATAAAGACATAAACCAGTTGGACCTTTCGAAACTCTCTAACTCTGCTTTATCGACTCGCTCATAAATAACAGCGGTTCTGGTCGGGTTCTTCAATCGTTGATCACCCCAGTGGTTCTGGAGGGACCTGTCAGAGAGTGGTCAACGAAAACGTTCACATGTTTATTATGAAAATAAATCCCTAGGTTGGAGAGAGAGAGAGAGAGAGAGAGAGAGAGAGAGAGAGAGAGAGAGAGAGAGAGACAGAGAGAAAGAGAGAGAGCGAGAGAGAGTGAGTGGATGTAGGATGTGCATGTGTGTCACAACATGAACTCCTGTGAGTGGACACCATCATGTTTTCTTTTATAGGGTCTGCTCTAAGAAAAGAAATATAAACCATTGTAATTTGTAATTTGAGAGAAATATATTGCTTAGAGGAAAGAATTCAGCCAAACACAATGGAAAACATGCTCTTTTAATTTTGTATTAAAAGTGGTCAGGCTGAGAGCGAGTCTAAGATCTTGTGGAAGTTGGTTCCAGCTATTTGTTGCATAGTAACTAAATGCTGCTTCATCTTTTTTGGTTTTAACTCTGGGCACGGTTAGCAGACCTGACCCAGATTACCTTTAGGGGTCTAGAGGGTTCATACTGTGTTAGCATGTCATAATGTATTTTGGTCCCAAATTATTTAAAGACTTGTGTGTGAGCAACAGTATTTTAAAATCGTTTCTTGACACACAGGAAGCCAGTGTAGTGATTTGGAATGGGTGTAATGTGATCATATTTTAGTTGGAAGTCTAGCCGTAGCATTCTGAACAAGCTGCAGTCGTCTAAGCGTGTTTTTAGGGAATAACCGAGAGAAGACCATAATAGTAGTCCAGCCTACTGGTCATAAATGCATGTACGTATATGTTTTTCAAAGTCTTTTCAGGACATGAGTCCTATGAGTCTTGCTATGTTTTTGAGGTGATATGTAGGTCTGAGTCAATGATGACACCAAGTCTTCTAGCTTGGTCCTTAGTTTTCAGAATCGTGAACACAGGTGTGTGCTAACTTTTAGCCTTTACTCGGTAGCACCAAAGATAATTAGCCATTTTTTTAGCCGAAGCTAATTCTGGCACATCCAGTCATTGACTTGCTCTATGCACTGACACAGATATTCTATAGCCATGTGGTCATTTGGTGAAAAAGCAGTGTGTAATAGAGTGTCATCTGCATAACTGGGGTAGGCGATATTGTTATTTCGCATGATTTGACCTAGCGGGAGCATGTAAAGGTTGAATGGAGAAGACCCCAAAATTTACCCCTTGGGGATTCCGCATGACATTAGTTAGCTCAGATACGTAGTTGCCAAAAGTAGTTCTTGTTTTTTCCATTTTAACACCTTTCCGGATAGTCCAAGCCACTTTTCTAATCTTTCCAGAAGTTTTTATGGTCAACAGTATCAAAAGGCAGCGCTAAGATCCAATAACACTAAGATGGAAATCTTACGAGAGTCAGTATTTAGATGTCATTTAAAACCTTAAAAAGAGCACTTTCAGAGCTATGGTCAAAATCCTGAAAAAAAACCGACTTTCTCAATGACTTCACTTATAAAGGGCAGGGTGGAATAGGTCTGCAGTTACTAATTATTGAAGCATCAAGGCTACGCTTTTTTAGTAGAGGTTTAATAGCTGCGGTTTTCAGGGACTTTGGAAAGATGCCAGACTGGAGAAAGCAGTTAATTATTTGCAGTAAGTCTGACGCCAGGCGTTCAAATACCTATTTAAAGCAGATTGTGGAAAGAGTCTCCAGACAATAGGTGGAAGACCAGTTGACTGGTCAGGACACTGAGGACAGTGAACTGGTTCTGCTTTTGAATTCACCGATTCTTCCATTTTGTTAGTGAATTTAAAATGGTGGTGGTGGTGGGGGGCGGGGGAATCAGGAGAGACCGTCGTGTTAAAGGATGATTCGTTTTTTTTTGGGAGGGGGGGGGTATCCTGGGGGACGGGCTTTTTGTCACTCTAACTTCCTCAATATTTCTCTATCACACACGTTCCCTCTCTCTCTCTTTTTCCATCTCTCTCTCTCTCTCTCTCTCTCTCTCTCTCTCTCTCTCTCTCTCTCTCACAAAGTTTCTCTCTTCAACTATGTTTTCTTAATATCTGTCCCAGAATGAATGTCTCTCTCATAACACGTTCATTCCTCCCCTCAACTGTTAAACCCTCTTCAGACTTACAGTATCTTCCTTAGATATGCATGCAGGAGTTTTTTTTCCTTTAAGTTCAGCACTGCACCCCCCCCCCCCTCCACTCATCCCCCCATCCCTCTTTTCTCCCTCTGCCCTCCCTCGCTCCTCCGCTTCTTGGGAGTTCTTTAATGTAAAGTGAAATGGAAGTGGCTCTGACGGGCTGAGATAAGCCTTTTAATTAGCTACAGTAAATTGAAGCTATTTGTCTTCAAACCCCGCAGTTGCCGTTTCAAGTCGCCGCTATCTGAGACAGAAATGTATCACTAAATTAGCAGAACATGTACCCCTTGATTCCAATGCGTTTTGTCAGTTTGAAAGGAACACAAAGTTAGTTTGGAGTGCCGGAAGTTTGTGTGCTGTGAGTTTAAGGGAGCGCAGGCGGGTGGGGGGGGGGGGGGGGGGGGTTCAGTGGGCCTGTTGAGATTGGAAAACGCTTCGGAACACCAGGACACCCTCTGTGGGAGGTCCGTGACGGATCCCGTGTTTTGAAGGACATGGGGACTGTGGGAGACGTACTGAGAGAGGATTCGTGTGGTGGGCAGAGTCAGCGAGGACTGGGACACAGAGCAGGGATGGGCCGGAGGGGAAACTCTTATGTGTGTGTTTGAAACC
>JAPMUY010000401.1:0-5000 GCA_026901105.3 Galaxias olidus | reverse complement strand
AACACACAGACCAAAGAAACAGACTGACTAGAGAGGACACCATCTCCACACTGATCTGATCAGTCACCTTCAGTTTAACCAGGCTCGTCCCATCTACCCCATTCTATTTCTATAACACCCCCCCCCCCCCCCACACACACACACACACACACACACATACTGCTCTTAGCCTGCCCCCCACACACACACACACACACACACACACACACCTGTGAGTTCATCCTCTTCAAAAAGTGGGTCAGCCATCTTGAGGTTTCACAGCTTCAGACTGCGGGGCAACGTGTTCCACACATTCCTCTCTGCGGGCCGTCCGTCCGTCCGCCGGTCCAGAGCCGGACTCCATTCAGACGTTCCCTCATTGACAGGATGGAGTCCCTGGGTGAGGGCTTAGGCTTTGTGGGCCCGGGCTCTTTAGAGAGGGGCCGCTTTGTCATGGAGATTCAGGACGGAGACGACGCCGGTTGCTGCCCTCCTCTGCCACCTTGATTTTATGGTTGGAGTGTGTGTGGGTGTGTGTGGTGAGAGGATGGGATATGTGTGTACGTGTGTGTGTGTGTGTGTGAGAGAGAGAGAGAGAGAGAGAGAGAGAGAGAGAGAGAGAGAGAGAGAGAGAGAGAGAGAGAGAGAGAGAGAGAGAGAGAGAGAGAGAGAGAGAGAGAGAGAGCGAGAGAGCGATCCGTAGTCCATATCAAATTCCAAGAAGAAAATGCAGTTTGCCTCTGTCTCTCAGGCTGCCTATCTGTAGTCCATATTAAAACACAAATAGGATGCTCCTGTCTGCTCTGTTCACTCTGCTCGTGTATGGACGACGCGCTCTGAAAAGGTCACCACAAAGGTCACAGAGCTGGCGCTGACTGCCTATTGGCACTGCAGCACAACTTTCTGTTCGTTCTCTCTTTCTTTTTACGTCTCTCTCTCTCTCTCTCTCCTTCTCTTTCTCTCTCACACTTTTGGTCTTTGTCTGTCTTTTTCTGAATCTCTCTCCATGTCTCTCTCTCTCTTTCTCTCGCTCTGTGTCTACATCTCTCCCTATGTGTGTCTCTCTCTATTTGTGTCTCCCTCTGTCTCTCTCTCTCTCTCTGTATCGTTCTGTGTGTGTTTCTTTTCCTCTGAATATCTCTCTATGTGTGTCTTTCTCTGTATATCTCTGTTTGTCTCTCTGTGTGTCTCTCTTTATCTGTATATCTCTCTGTGTGTCTCTCTTTCTCTGTGTATATCTCTCTGTGAGGGTATCTCTCTGTATATCTCTCTGTGTGTCTCTCTTTATCTGTATATCTATGTGTGTGTATCTCTCTTTCTCTGTGTATATCTCTCTGTGTGTCTCTCTTTCTCTGTATCTCTCTGTGAGTGTATCTCTCTGTATATCTCTCTGTGTGTCTCTCTTTATCTGTATATCTCTCTGTGTGTCTCTCTCTTTCTCTGTATCGCTCTCTCTCTCTCTCTCTCTGTATTTCTCTCTATGTGTGTCTCTCTGTGTGTCTCTCTCTCTCTGTATATCTCTCTATGTGTGTCTCTCTGTGTATCTCTCTCTGTGTATTTCCGTGCTGTTGAGAAGGGCACTGCAGTGTTCAGAGGAGTTGACACTTATTCAAATCAGTTGGAGCTGCGCTCGGCGAAGAGGTCACAAAGAGGAGACGATGAAGTCGCATACAAATCAAAAGTCCTAATTGTTACGTTGAAGATGGGTGGAAAGGTACGTCTCCAAAGTAATATTCAATAAAGAGATGCTAGCAGTTATTCCTGAGTTTCTTGGTTTGGCACCCCCACTAGAACACTCCTCTGACTCCTTCACTTCTAAGGAGAAGTCACAAGAGGTCATGGAGAGGTCACAAGAGGTCATGGAGAGGTCACAAGAGGTCATGTCATCACAGGGACACTGGAGGACAGACTGCCGGGGAATGGGGAATGATATTTTGTCTCGGTTGAAGAGGGAGAGAGGGGCGTCGAGAAAGGTTCAGACCTCAGGAGAAAAGACCATCCCTGGCAACACGGGGGAGAGAGAGAGAGAGAGAGAGACAGAGATAGAGAGACAGAGAGAGAGAGAGAGAGAGAGGGGGGGTCTGAACTCACTATGGTTATCCGCCATTGACTCTGATCATGCTCACTGTCCGTAGAAGGTGAAGAGAAGAGAGATACGTACAGACCACAACACAACACAACACAACACAACACAACATAATGCAACAGACCACAACACAACACAACACAACACAGACCACAACACAACACAACACAACACAACATAATGCAACAGACCACAACACAACACAACACAACACAACATAATGCAACAGACCACAACACAACACAACACAACATAATGCAACACAACATGATGCAACAGACCACAACACAACACAACACAACACAACACAACACAACACAACATAATGCAACAGACCACAACACAACACAACATAATGCAACACAACATGATGCAACAGACCACAACACAACACAACACAACAGAATGCAATAGAACATAATCCAATAGAACACAACACAACAGAATGCAATAGAACATAATCCAATAGAACACAACACAACACAACACAACAACCCAACAGAATGCAATAGAACAGACCAGAACACAACACAACACAGCAGAATGCAATAGAACAAAATACAATAGAACAGAACAGAACCCGAACACAATACAACAGAACAGAACAGAACTCGAACACAATACAACAGAACTGAACACAATACAACAGAACCCAATACAATAGAACAGACCAGAACACAACACAACACAACACAACAGCATGCAATAGAACAGAATACATTAGAACAGAACAGAACCGAACACAATACAACAGAACAGTACACAACACAACTGCACAGAACAGAACTGAGAATCAACAGGAGAACAGGCGGAGGACGATAGCAGAGTCTGACACGACGGTAAGGGGAAGCACCATCCAATCATCTTTGAGTAACAACAGTTGTTTTACCAGTCATCCGCAAAGACACGCGCTGCGTTTTCCCAAAGAAGCGCGGTTTGTAAACGGAACACTTGTTTCCCCCATTCCCACTCGATGAAATATTGAGCAGCCTAATGCCCTGGACGACTAGGTTTGATGAAATATTGATATGGCGATGCTGGTATGGTGGCTTTGTCTGATTGACGCCTAAGAGAGTTAACCTTGTGATGATGGGGGACGGGGGGGCATAAACATTTGAAAGGGGGCCGACTTTGTTCTTTTGGAGCCTCGGGAGATTCTAAAACCAAAATGCAAACGAGTCGTGGTGGCTCGCTACTTTGTGGGTAAACAAGTAAACACACACCAACACAGACACACACACACACACACACACACACACCCCCCCCCCCCCCCCCCCCCCCCCACACACACACACACACACACACGCACACAAATACACACTGAATCACCCCCAAGTGTCACAACAATTTTATTCACCACGGTCTCGGGCATATGCACATTTCTCTACCACAACACACACACACGCACGCACACGCACACACACACACAACACAGAACACACAACACACACGCACAGGATCAACCACCTACACACACACTGTAAGGTGCTGTGCTGTTTGATCCTCAGTAGTAGAAACTGTCCCGACGCACGCACGCACGCACGCACGCACGCACGCACGCACACATACATACACACACACACACACACACAGGAACAACCACCTACGCACACACTGTAAGGTGCTGTGCTGTTTGATCCCCAGTATCTCTCTCGGTGTCAGAGCAGAGAGGAGAAGAGCGTTTGTTTGGATACCTCAAGGTCTAGCCACATTGGAACTGCTAGCATGCATGGAAACTGTCCCGACACACACACACACAAACTGTCCCAACACACACACACACACACACACACACACACACACACACACACAAACACAGACACACACACACAAACACAGGGACACACCAACACACACACACACACACACACACACACACACACACACACACACACACACACACACACACACTGACACACACAGGGACACACACACACACACACACACCCACAGGGACACACCGACACACACACACACACATACACAAACACAGGGACACATCGACACACACAGACACACCGACACACACACACACACACACACACACACACACACTGTCCCGATACACACACACACACACACACAGACACACACACACACACACACACACACACACACACACACACAGGGACACGGTCCTGCAGGCGGGCGTAGAAAGATGTCACCCAGACCCACAAGCAGATTCAATCATACGAGGACACTATTTCCAGTTATGATGGAGTTAGCACTCATTTCCCCTAGAGGGAAAAACACACTATAAAGTGTGAGGAGTGTGTGTGTGTGTGTGTGTGTGTGTGTTGGGGGGGGTAAGTGGGTTTCTGTAAGGACGTTTGCGTCTTCATGAGAATCCCAGTTCAATTGAAAAAGTACCCAGAGCGCAAAGTGACACATTAGCGTGCAGTCTTTCATCTTGAGCTGGTTCAAGGAAAACAAGAACGAATGACAGCTCAGGCCAACTCAGGACAGACACCATGACATCACCGCGCCGTGCACACACGCATGCGCACACACACACACACACACACACACACACACACACACACACACACACACGTACGCACACTGTTTCTTAATCAAAACAGGATGGAGTAATAGTCATGATTGCAATGGTGTCCTATTCGGGACATCAAATATAGCCCTGAATAGGCTCCAGTATGAAAAAAACAAAACCACACTCAGTTCCATGGGGGACAGAGCGTTTAGTGCTGCTGCTCCCATTCTCTGGAATTCCCTTCCCCCTGAGATTTGGAACTCTGACTCCATCAACATTTTAAAATCCCGCCTCAAAACCAACTTGTTTTCCTTAGCCTACCCCTAGCTTGTTATCTTTGACTTTTTATTTTATGTATGTATGTATATACTGTATATGTAGGTATATATATATATATATATATATATATATATATATATATATATATATATATATATATATATA
>JAPMUY010000400.1:0-14719 GCA_026901105.3 Galaxias olidus | reverse complement strand
TCGCTTGAAAAGTTAGGAAAATATATTTGTATGGTTTGTTATTATGAATAGCTGCTGTGAAGTGACCGGTGGGACTGACAACCTCGTCAAAGGTTTTCTCAAAAACCTCAGTGCCACCATCCTCCTAAAATCCAGGGTCAAACGCATCAGCCAATCAGACAGTGGAGTGACCGTGTCCGTTCAGGGAACTGACCAATCTGACTCACTGACCTGAATGCAGACGTTGTCATAGTGACGGCCACGACCAGAGCCACGCTTTTAATCGACTTCCAACCCCCTATCTCCCGCCACAAGATGGAGGCTCTTCGTTCGGTTCATTACGACAGCTCCACCAAAGTCATCCTTGCCTTTGGGAGAGGTTCTGGGAGAAGGAGGGCATCAAAGGAGGGAAGAGCATCACTGATCGTCCCTCTCGGTTCATCTACTACCCCAGTCCCAGACACAGCAACCCTAACAGGGCTGGTGGAGCCTCTCTGCAGCTTCCCTACACCTGGTCCGACGACTCCTCCTCTTCCTGGGGATGAGTGATGAATATTTGAAGGAAGTGGTTCTGAAGGACCTGGCTATGATCCATGGAGACTACATAAGGCCTCTCTGTATGGGGGTGTTTGTGAAGAAATGGTCGCTGGATCCCCACAGTCTCCGGAGCGTTTGCATTGTTCACCCCTTGCCAAAAGTCCGACTACGCAGCTGAGTTGCCTAGGCACGAGGGGAAGGTGCACTTTGCTGGGGATCATGCAGCATTTCCCCATGCTTGGCTTGAAACGTCCATGAAGTCTGCGCTTAGGGTAACCAAACGCATCAATGGTTCCCCTCCGGGAGTAAAGCTAGGGTGAAAAACGAGATGAGTTGTAAAGTGCATTATATTGAGAGAGAGAGAGAGAGAGAGAGAGAGAGAGAGAGAGAGAGAGAGAGAGAGAGAGAGAGAGAGAGAGAGAGAGAGAGAGAGAGAGAGAGAGAGAGAGACGTAGCATGTCTCTTAAATTCTACAATATTTCATGGGTTTACAAGTAACTGTTAGACAATAATGTCACTAAACCGGTTAGATCCAGAAAAACAGATACGCACTGATATAATAGACAATATAATGCAGATCAGCTTCATTTAATTTACATATTTACTATAAAGTTTGATTAGATGATGAAACATAATGCAGATTAACCTTTGTTACAATATACTGTATAATCTATAATCTATCTATCTATAATATGTCTTGATTTGATTATGATAATATCAAGTTACAATTGTCCTATTCATATTTCTTAACTGGTTATCTGGTTAAATAATGAAGGAAAAAAAGTAAATAGTTTGTAAATTTGTTTTTACATGATTCTACTATACTTATTATATGGCTTTTATTTTGAAAAAATATTGTGTCTTGACATATTTCAGACATATTTCGCACACTAAATTTATTTTTTCTCATATTGGTTTGGTTCCACTTTACAAAGGGAAGTTTGGGATGCCCTGCTTGAACTGCTACCTCCGCGACCCGACCCCGGACAAAGCGGATGACGATGATGATGATGATGATGGTTTGGTTCCACTTTACAACACCCTAAATGTAAAAGAAGCAGTGGAGAGACACGGGGAAATTAAATAAAAAAAAAATAAAATCACAAACTTAGGTCAAAACAAAAAGAAGTACAGCTACAAAGTGTCGGACCAAAACATCTTTCAAACGGACTATCTTGAATTACAAAACGTTGACTTCATAATTCCACCAACCCTGTCTTGTGGATTTGGCCAAAGTTATTTATCAACATCATTAGCCAGACATTGGGGCAAAAGTGCCAGCATATACCTACATACTGTCAAACTTGAAAACATTGCCTGGAACAGTGTGACGGCCATAGTGTTCTATCTCTATGGTGACGACCATAGTGTTCTGTCTCTATGGTGATGACCCCTCCCACTCTACCTGCATGCTGTCATCTGATTGGGTGCTGATCATCAGGGAACTGGTGGAAGGATGCTTGTCAGCAGATGTAACACACTTGGGCCCGGTGACCTTTCTAAAATGACAATGTGCTATGCCTCTGTCCACTCTGATCCTCTCGTGCTCTTAAGCTTGACATTGACTTGTAGCTAGTTTGGTTTGGTTGGGTTTGGTTTGGCCTGGTTCAGTATTGGTTTGGTTACACTTAACAGCACCCTACCCTACACATTTCCTGATCCAACCACTGCCTTCATTACTGATCTGACCATCATTTACCCTTACATGTTTTACCCCAGTTAATTAATTTGTTAATAATCCATACACTGCCTTCCTTACTGATCTTACCCTCGTTTACCCTTGAATGTTTTACTCCAGTAAATATATTGTTCTACTCAGAACTTGTGTGGACTCCCATCCTTTGTCCCATTCACAGAAATAGCTTGTGACAACAGTGCCTGGGTCTATAGCAACTGTGTCTGATAACGGATCTCTGCACCCTGGAACATCTATGATCTGTACATGCACCCTGGAACATCTATGATCTGCACATGCACCCTGGAACATCTATGATCTGTACATGCACCCTGGAACATCTATGATCTGTACATGCACCCTGGAACATCTATGATCTGCACATGCACCCTGGAACTATGATCTATGATCTGCTGTACATGCACCCTGGAATGCACCCTGGAACGTCTATGATCTGCACATGAACCCTGGAACATCTATGATCTGTACATGGAATATTGTTTATCACTTCCCATAAAGCTATGCATTACTATTATTATTATTTTTATTATTATTATTATTATTATTATTATTATTATTATTATTATTATTATTATTATTATTATTATTATTAATAATAATAATAATGGTAATAATAATAATAATAATAATAATAATAATAATAATAATAATAATAATAATAATAATACATTTAATTTATAGGCACCTTTCAAAACACCCAAGGTCACCGTACAAGACATATACAGTAAAAACAGCACAATATACAATTTAGGAATACAATAAATATAGGACAGACACATGGGAATTGAGGCAGAGGACATCAATGAATATTTGAAGTAATGCAACAGTTACTCATCATTTTGAGTAGTTGTATTAGTTGATAGTTAGATGCATTGTATGAAATGAATAGATAGCCAAGTTATATGTAATTATTGTATTTAAAAATGCTAATACTTTGTTGTAATGTCACTTTGAACTGGTGATTTATGTTAATCAGAATTGTTAAGTGTAAACCTTAATTTTCCTTTTTGGCACTGATAAAACTAACTTTTCACCTCAATGAAGAAATGAAAACTCCATATCAGCAGATGGGCTTTTTATTACGAAAGAGAACTTGTGATTCAGTTTCTAGTGGATATTTATATATGTATAAGCCAACTCTTTGTAACATGTTTTTATTTGCAAGCCTGTAATTTTGCCACAATACGGCAACTGGGTGTTTGATATTTGGTTACTGTTTATTGAAACTACAAATATGGATGTCTAAGTACTTTCTTTAAAAAACATTGGTAAAACGTTTTTAAAACCTAAAGTCTAAAAGAAAATATAGCCACCCCTGAGAACAGACGGTCTTTGTATTTGAGGAAAGCCAGTATCGACCAGGAGGTTCGCAGTTCCCTAAAAAGTGTCTTAATTTGTCGTACAGTAACACAAGGACACATTGCAGCCACAATAGAAAAAGAGAACATCACCCAGACTTGACCTAAAAGGTTTTCCAACCCTATTTATAAGAATGGACACAATGCCTGTCGGAATAAAAAAGGGTAACTTTGCTATTTCGTAATATCATCTATGTCATCAATAAAACCAGTAAAAACTAAAAACAAGAAGTAATTGAAACCTCAATATGGAATTGATTTAAACAGGGAATTCCCAGTGCTGTCGACATAAGGACCCAAGACACTGAGCCCAATTTAGACAGCCTCTTCACTGACCGACCAGGGTGAAGTCCCCATCAGCATCGGAGACAGCCCTTACCTTTTACAAGTCGAACAGTTTGAATTCTTCATTGACCGACCAGGGTAAATTCAGCATTAGTATTGTAGACAGCCCTTACTTTTTACAGTTTAACAGTTTGAATTCTTTATTGACCGACCCGGGTAAATTTAACATCAGTATCGTAAGTTAATCACGCTTCCTTTTTATTTCAAAACTTACCCAATAGGCCTTGTTTTTCATTAAATTGAAGAAAACAGTAACTATTCAAATGTTAAGAGTATACTCCATAACAGGTATTCTATGTTACTGTAATAACCAAAAGTTTCCTAATGTAATAAATAAATAATGCATCACATAATATAATAGATAATTATCACGGTGTTTCTTTTTGTCTAAACTTGAAAGTAAATAATTCACTTTGAGAATATTTAGTAATAATTATAGTTATTCGTGACGTTGATGAAGGCTAACAGCAAGGTTATAAGTTCTTGTTGATGTTTTTTTTGTTTTCTTCCTTTCGGTGTCACAACTACAGGAAAAGCGATTCAAAATGACTCCACACACATCACTGTGCTGTAAGTAATACATTTACACATTTATTATTGTTATGCGTGTATACTGTATATGTATGTACTGTGCTGTAAGTAATACATTTACACATTTAATATTGTTATGCGTGTATACTGTATATGTATGTACTGTGCTGTAAGTAATACATTTACACATTTTATATTGATATGCGTGTATACTGTATATGTATGTACTGTGCTGTAAGTAATACATTTACACATTTTATATTGTTATGCGTGTATACTGTATATGTATGTACTGTGCTGTAAGTAATACATTTACACATTTTATATTGATATGCGTGTATACTGTATATGTATGTACTGTGCTGTAAGTAATACATTTACACATTTTATATTGATATGCGTGTATACTGTATATGTATGTACTGTGCTGTAAGTAATACATTTACACATTTTATATTGATATGCGTGTATACTGTATATGTATGTACTGTGCTGTAAGTAATACATTTACACATTTTATATTGATATGCGTGTATACTGTATATGTATGTACTGTGCTGTATGTGTAATACATTTACACATTTTATATTGTTATGGGTGTATTTGTTTTTGATGTACTGCGCTGTATGTGTCCATTCATGTTGGCTAATTAATGACATAGATGTGAACTAGTTCGTAAACTAGTGAATTTAGTAATTTTAACACACCGATATGAAAGTGTTATTTAATATGTATTTATTTTAATATTTAATATTAATATTTATGTATTACATAATTACCGTTTTTGCAGAATTCAAATGAGACAAATCATTGTAAAGCATGAGGTTTATGTCACCTATTTAGTGTCAATCAACGCTTTGTTGAATACAATCAATGGACTGTTTAATTTAACTAATATGAGCGGAAAGTACCATATTGTGCAATCGCAAAGAGATATTTTTAGTGACACTTCTTCAAATCGTCAAATATCCGACTTAGTTGCATTTCCATTTCAACTGAAACAAAATAAGAACGAAATAAAGTTAAACTTTAGATACATTTTTTACTTGACTTTTTAATTACTCTATAAGTAGGTTCTTCTTCATATACAGAAAACGCACACAGTTTGTTTTCCTTTGAAATACATAGATCATTTGATTCTCAGGTTCTTCTCATTTCATTGCATATTCAATATAAGGAAATATCTGGCCTGTATACATGGACAACAATTCATTAGAGGTTACTGCACTAACTACATATGGTTAAAATTATGCCATAAATACATAATACATTATCGACTTTGTATGTGGTAACAGCCTGAATCTTATTTATTTCATTTTACCAAATGCCAGTGCTCCACTGGTCTAACCTCAGTTTTCTCTCTCTCTCTCTCTCTCTCTCTCTCTCTCTCTCTCTTCAGTGTGTATAGTTGTGCTGATGACTGTGGCCGTCAGCAAGACCAAAGGAGAAACTCTCTCAGACTGCCTTAAAGATAGAGACTACAGTAAGCTCCTGGAAATAGCTGAAAAGGGTCTCCCCAAAACAGAGACACCCCAACATGTTGCCATAGTCGGTGCAGGTATAGCAGGACTGACCGCTGCAAAGATTCTAGAAGACGCAGGTCACAGGGTACGTTATTCACTGAAAATCATGATAATTAAACAGGTCATTTAAAAAAAAAAATTATTTGGCCAATGTTTCCACAGACATTTACCAATGTTATTAAAGGGCTCATAATGTAGACGATCATACACGTTTGTGTGATTCTTTAGTGTCTATGAAGCACTTTTAAAAATCTTTGAACAATAAACATTTTCTTAATATATATTTTGTATTAATTAGTCTAATGTGTCTCTTTCTTCCCTTCCAATTCACTTGCAGTTTTCAGTGGTGAAAGTGAGTTGACGCCCTTTGCTGATTAGCATTCATAAGCTGAGTTATGTTATTGGCTAGGGATAGTAACATTCCGCTGTTGTCATGGCTGCTGCCTCAGTGACTCGACCTAACTTATACTAGCCTGATTCCGTGATTGGTCAATTACATTGACTTCCATTTTCTATGTCAGAACAGGCTGTGATTCAGAACAGCTTGTGAAATAAGGTAGATGTGTTGTCAGAGGTGAACTGGAGAAAATACACTAGACGCTGATTTCACTTTTTCATGTTGTTGATGCAATCCCTCTGCGTGATAAAACAATGCTAGACAAATACATTTAAAAAATATGACATTACGAGCCCTTTAAAATACTTTAAAAGCTTGACATATTGATAATAGTATTTTTTTATATTTTTTTTTGGTTACCAAGGTGACCATCATTGAGGCCAGTGGTCGAGTCGGAGGACGAGTGGAGACGTACAGAGATGAAAAGGAAGGCTGGTACATGGAACTGGGTGCTATGAGAATCCCCAGCTTCCATCGGTGAGTTCAAACACCTACTATGCATACCCAAAAAATTTATAAGCAGTATTTCAACATTACATGGATTGTGAAATTTGATTATGGAAAAAGTGATATGCTATATTGAAGGAAATGTTGCGCAACAGAGAGTGGTTACTAGACAATGCTTCACTCCCCAAAATGCAATTCGGGAACTTCCTTTTGACTCTGAATTACAAGAAAAGACAAAGTTTTGGTCACCTATTCCAGTTGAGTATATTAACAATATAATCAAATCTATGTAAAAAAAAAAATTGTTTACTACATTTCGGTGTAAGTAGTCAGTATACAGTATGTACTCACTGATTCTGTGGTAGATAGTATTTAAAGCAGCTGTAGGTAACATGATGAGATGAGATGATTTTGGCAACCCGTACCGTTTGCTTAGAGCATTTATTTTCCCTAACCGTCACAAAGAAGAAATGCAGAATGCTTGTGGTCGCATGCATGATCAACGACTATACTCCAAGAATGGGCACCTCTTCCTGATTTTGTGACCCACTTCCTTGTGCCATAAAGCAATTGGTCACAGTTTAGCGGGAGATCCTGAACGGTTGAAGTCAAAATTACTGTTAAATATTGCGACTTCAAAGGTTAATTTTGTATTGCATGTCAGTAATGAATTTTGTATGCAAAAGGTGTGCCGTAGTAGCAAAAGTTCAGGAGGTAAAATGCACTGTTTCCTTGTGAGAATATGAACATGCTCTGTCATATTACCTCCAACAGAATTCTCCTTACATTTGCTTCTAAATTTGGAGTCTTCTTGAACACATTTATTGAAGAGGACATAAACACGTATTACCTAGTGAACGGGTTGCGCTACAAAACCTACGCTGTGAACAGTGACCCAGACATTTTGAACTACACTCTGAACCAAGAAGAGAAAGGAAAATCCGCCGATGACCTTCTAGACATGGCCCTGACAAAGGTCAGAACAGAATTGAGAAAACAACAAACACGAAAAGTGTCAACAGTGCACGCAACTGCAGGTGCATTTGTGTAGGTAAAATTTTAATATGATGTATAGTTTGTGGGGTTATGTTTTCAGATAAATGTTGAAGTGGAGAAGTTTGGATGTGAAGCCATGTTTGAAAAATATGATTCTTACTCTGTAAAGGTAAGACAGTGTTAAGAACATGCTACCAAATATTGTATTTCAGAATAAGTTTTTAGTTTTTTTTTTATGCACTTTCTAATCAGGACCAGGTCTATCTAGCTGAAAGGTTTAAAGTGACCTACAGCCTGAAGCAACGTTCATTGTTGTCTATGTTTAATAATTTTTGAAAACGCTTTGCCTAGGTTTTTCAATAGTCAAGTCTCACTGCTAACCACTTGGCAATACTCACATGCTGCTCAAAATTTTCAACTCTTATCTAACTCCAACTAAACATTTTAACAATCCCAAGTTTATTTGCTAGCCACTCAATCTAGATTGTACATATATTTATATATTTATATTTATATTTCTTACAATATTGTGTTGTCTTAAATAACTTTTTACTGGCTGTTTTCTATGTTAAATCATTCCGAAAAAAAAATGCTGCTAAGGTTTCACAATACTATCAAATTGCACTGCTAACCACTTGTCAACCGCTGCTCAACTCTAATCTAACTAAACATTTTAGCAATCCAAGTTTATTTGCCAGCCGTTTTGCATCAAATCAAGCTATAATGTAGCAACTCATGCTGTAATGCCAGCAACACAAGCTATAATGCTAGCAGTTTACGCTATAATGTTAGCATATTAAGATATAATTCCAGCAACTCAAGTTATTATGCTAGTGCATCAAGCAATAATGCTAGCAGTTTACGCTATAACGTTAGCATATTAAGATGTAATTCCAGCAACTCAAGTTATTATGCGACTGGCCCAAGCTATACGTTAGCAGTTTACGCTATAATGTTAGCATATCAAGATATAATTCCAGCAACTCAAGGTAATGCTAGTGGCTCAAGCTATAATGTAGCAACTCAAGTCATAAAACTAGTTACTCAAGCTATATTGATAGCAACTCTAGCTAATGTTAACAGCTGAAGCTTTCATGCTAGCCACTAAAGCTAACCAGCTGGGACTGATTCAAAACTAACATGTTTTCAGGTTTTCATACTATTTATGTCTTTGCTATGAATGGATGCTTATAGTGTTTTTTTCCCATCAGGAGTACCTGGTCAAAGAAGCAAACCTGAGTAGCGAAGCCATCAGAATGATTGGCGACATCCTGAATGAAAACAGCCTTTTCTACACGGCATTCACCGAGATGCTCTATGACCAAGCAGACATCAGTGATGAGAATAGGTGCTTGTTATTTTACCTTGTAAACCAGGGATTGTGTTTAAAATAGATCACATTATATCACAACTCTGCATGAATAAAATATGGTACAGAAATAATTCATTTTTCAACTATGTATTTTTTACCGATTATACATATACCTTTAGTTTAGTCAGCACATTTCTTTTTTGATTTTGGCAAAATTTAACAGTTTACTTTGCTTAAAAAGTTGGAAAAATTTACTTTTTTATTTATTTTCATGAATAGCTACTGTGAAGTGACCGGTGGGACTGACAACCTCGTCCAAAGGCTTTGTAAAACCTCAGTGCCACCATCCTCCTAAATCCAGGGTCAAACGGTCAATCAGACAGTGGAGTGACCGTGTCCTTTCAGGGAACTGACCAATCCCCACTCGCTGACCTGAATGCAGACGTTGTCATAGTGACGGCCACGACCAGAGCCACGCTCTTAATCGACTTCCAGCCCCCTCTCTCCCGCCACAAGATGGAGGCTCTTCGTTCGGTTCATTACGACAGCTCCACCAAAGTCATCCTCGTCTTTAAGGAGAGGTTCTGGGAGAAGGAGGGCATCAAAGGAGGGAAGAGCATCACTGATCGGCCCTCTCGGTTCATCTACTACCCCAGTCCCGGACACAGCGACCCTAACAGGGCTGGTGGGCCTCTCCTTGCTTCCTACACCTGGTCCGACGACTCCCTCCTCTTCCTGGGTTTGAGTGATGAAGATTTGAAGGAAGTGGTTCTCAAGGACCTGGCTATGATCCATGGAGACTACATAAGGCCTCTCTGTACGGGGGTGTTGGTGAAGAAATGGTCGCTGGATCCTTACAGTCTGGGAGCGTTTGCATTGTTCACCCCTTACCAAAAGTCCGACTACGCAGCTGAGTTGTCTAGGCACGAGGGGAGGGTGTACTTTGCTGGGGAGCATGCAGCATTTCCCCATGCTTGGCTTGAAACGTCCATGAAGTCTGCCCTTAGGGTAGCCGAACACATCAATGGTTCCCCCACGGGAGTTAATCTAGGTGAAAAACGAGATGAGTTGTAAAGTGCATTATATTGAAACACACACACACACACACACACCCGAACACACACACACATTATGATTATGATATAAGTGGGACAATTATAACTTATTATTATTTCTTAACTTGATATTGTAATACACAGTTTCTAGTAACATGAAATAATGAAGGGGAAAAACCAAATTGTTTAATTTTATTTACATAATTATATTGTAATTATTATATGGCTTTTATTTTTGGAATAATCTTAAATTAGTTTTTACATTTTGTAGATATTTTATGGCTTTTATTTTGGAATAATCTTAAATTAGTTTTTACATATTGTAGTTATTATATGGCTTTTATTTTCGGAATAATCTTGTGTCTTGACATGTTTCAGACTGAATCGCTATGAACAATAGAGGGAGGCAAAATCTTTACTATTACTTTGCAGTTTCTTTAATTGCTAGGAATTTTATAATTAAGTCCGGATTAATTGGATATACAGCATGAGCTTCAGCACAACAATTGCATATTTTTTACCGATGTTGATACAACTCTGTTTTATCAAGTGGTAATGTCTAATTGCAATATCAGTAGCACATCAGTGAGTGTAAACAAGTAATCAGTCCTCAAAACGTAAAAATAAAACCAAATAAGCAACGTAGAATGACAAATTTATTTTACAATTCAGTTTAAATTATTATTATTAGTGTTATTATTATAATTATTTCATCATTCTGCAGGTGTACCATCATTTAAATATAGTTTAGATGTCAGATACTGTATACACTACCCTCTCTCTCTCTCTCTCTCCCTCTCTGTCTCTCTCTCTCTCTCTCTCTCTCTCTCTCTTTCTCACTCTGCCCCTTCTCTCTCTTTTATTTTTCTTTATTTCCTTCAATCTCTCTTTCTTATGGTCTCTCTCTCTCTCTCCTTCTTTTCTTTCTTTCTTTCTTTATTAATGGTCTCTCTCTCTCTCTCTCTCTCTCAATTCAGATTGTTTTTAGCCATGGTTCAGACATTTAGTACAACAACTTTTCATGTGATATTCTGTGTGAGTAAGACGCCGTATTGATCAATCACAACATTCCAAACCATATCGTGGTTAGTTTATTTCTATTCTATTTGTACGGAAATCTTTTATTTTCATATGGCATTCTGTTCTAATAAACAATGTTGTTATGGCGTTTGATAAAACATGCCGTGCTAAGATTATGACATCGAGACAGAGAGACGCCACAGACCAGCTCCATGAGTTCATGTCTTCCTCTGTGGTTCTTATCTGATAAGCCCTGCCTTTCAATCAAGGTCACGATTGGACGGACACACATGGACGGTATGGTACAATAGAACAGACACAAACCAAAGTGTGTTATCTGTGTTGTGTATTCCAGACCTACTGTAGAGGAATCAGTGAGAACAATTTTTCGAACTTAATCACCACCAGACACCAAAACTAACAACAATCAAATAATATACACAGTTGAAAACCCCTGCTCTGTGTGTGTGTGTGTGTGTGTGTGTGTGTGTGTGTGTGTGTGTGTGTGTGTGTGTGTGTGTGTGTGTGTGTGTGTGTGTGTGTGTGTGTGTGCTTGAGTGACGCTAAATGCCCGATAATCATTTTTATTAGGCAAGACAATGCAAGCAAGTTAAAGTGTACTTAACAGTTACATATATGGATTTAGATTTAAGCAAGTTTCTGATAAAACATTTATAATATATAATAAATATATGATAAATAATATAAGATAGTTCATAACTTCTATAGTCCTGATGGAAAATCATTGTTTTATAAAGTCCTATCAACTATAAACTATCAGCAGACCTCGTCTCCATGGACAACAGATGATTAGGGAGAGTCGGCCGAAACAAAAAAAGACTGCTGTGTTGAAAGAACTACATTCCAATATTATTGTACGAACTTGACATCTTAAAATGTGTGAATACCAACAAAAATGTAGGTTTATCGCTTTGATTATGTTAAGGACAGCACTCATAAGTTATCAGAGATGCTTTTATTCTTTTTGGTGCTGTGACGTTCTGAAGGTGGCATGACCTGTTACCGTGACGCCTGGCGTTCTATCCTGCCATTCCGATTAATATCTAGAACACTTGATTGCAACTGAGAAAAGGTATAAAACGCTACGTTTTATCCCAGTGTTGGTTGTTGATACCGCTGAGAAGCAGGTAAAAAATCTTTCACAAACTCCATTTTTGAAATTGACTTGGATTCAGCCTCTATCGGAGTTTAGAGTTTTCTTTCTAACTGGTGAGTTTCTCTAATCACTAAAGCAAGATCTAGGAAAGTACTGTTAAGTAAAAAAAATTTTTTTCTCATGCTGAGATTTCCAAGCAAGCTTAACAACAATTTCACACTTTGAGCTAAAAACAAAACTACTTTTTTTTCTATATATCTGGCAGATTAAAACTTAATTTTAAGAATAGGATCAAATGACACTATTCATTAACATTGACTTCAATTAAAACAACTTCAATTAAAAAATTATTAAAAATCATTATAATTAATCCTTGAATCAACCATTGCTGTGCTGTTTTGATTGACACACCAGATCACCTGTCCAACCAGAATGCCTTTGTGTTGTCAACCTAAATTCAGAGTGTGATTCTAAGAGGTCTTTTTAACGTGTTGGTTCTCTTTAAGGAGTTTCTCAGTATCATGGTGAAGCTCCATGGGGCTCAACTATTCTGCATTGCCATGGTTCTCACAGTAACGGCAGGTTAGACAGACACACACTCACACACAAACAACATTTATATAGTTTATTCATTTGTATACTACTCTGTGAGATATATATATATATATAGATATAGATATATAATGTTTTACTATAACGTCTGTCTATGGGTTTCATTAAATTATTTTCTAGTGCTGGCACATCCTCCCAAACCTAGGTGTCTAGAGGAGAGGGCGAGAGTCCTTGGTGGAAAAAGGTTGGCTGAAAAAGAAAAAAATTCTGCCTTTCATAAATGTCTTAAAAATAAATTCTTATCTAATCAGTTAAAGGGTCCATAAAGTAGACAATCACACATTTTTGTATACAAATTATATTATATTTTGTAATAATCTTTAATATTTTATATATTATTTAATTTATTATTCTATTCTTTCTTCCCTTCAAACTCACATGCCATTTACCCACATTGCTCATGTTGTTCATGTTGTAGGATAGGAAAGTAACATTCCGCTGTTGTCATGGCAGTAGTTCGACCTTACTTATAATAGCCTGAGTCGGTGATTGGTCAATTAAATTGACTTCCATTTTCTACATCACAAATCGCTGCGATTCAGAACAGCTTCTAAAATTGGGTAGATACGTTGTCAGAGGTGAACTACAGAAAATGCACAAGGCACAGATTTCACTATTTCATGTTGCTGGTACAATTCTTCTGAGTAATAAAACAATGACAGACAAAGAAACATTCCAAATCTTACATTGCTGTTCCCTTTAACTTCTCAACCCCAGGTATCCTCCTCCAGGAGTGTTCGTCCCCCAGTGCTACTCCAGTGGACAGTTTGTCCCTCAGCAGTGCTACGGCTTCACCGGCTACTGCTGGTGTGTGGATCCCTCTAGTGGACAGGAGATTCCCAACACCAGGACTCCACCTGGGGTACAAACTGTTGACTGTGATCGACCGACTGGTGAGTCAGTCGATGCCTGATTTGGTTTTGTTGTTTGTTGATAATTTATATTTTACATTAAAAATGTATTATCTCGTGTAAATTTCAGAACCAGTTCGTCCTCTTTATACTAATTGTAAAAAGAGGAGGCAGGAACTCCTTGGATGGAAAGGGTAAGTCTGTCTTTCTTTCTTTCTTTCTTTCTTTCTTTCTTTCTTTCTTTCTTTCTTTTTTTCTTTTATTAATTCTTTCGCTATAGTGTAGCTTACTTATTCTTTCTCCTAAGGCATTATGTGCCAGGCACCGCATTCCCCAGATGTGACAAAAACGGCCTGTACACAGCTCAGCAGTGCTATGGCTCCTCTGGCTTCTGTTGGTGTGTGGAGCCATCTAGTGGTCGGGAGGTCCCTAACACCAGGAACAGACATGGGCAGAGACCTGTACACTGTGGACGACCAACGGGTGAGCTACTGCAGTGATTGACTGTATTTATGTTTGTGTTTTTTGTACACAAGATAGTTAACTCAACAAAGACAGTGGGGAGTGTGTAGCCTTAAATCTCTTACAAAAATTGTTGCTTTTAGTTCAAGTGTGAGTCTGTGGAGTAAAATGTTTTAAAGAGTTTGTTTTCCTGGTCCTTTGAGATGCTGGTATAAATGTGTTAGATTTCTGTATTATAATTATAATTTCATTTATGTAATGTATTCATTAAATGTACTAATACTCAATACTGAATACTGGTAGACCCAGATCACCGTCATCGAACTAAGTGTCAAACACAGAGGGACAGATTTGTTGGTGATAAAAAGTAAGATGAGAAAGAAATATTCAAATTTATTTAACATTTCTTTGTTTTATTTTCTTTTAACTTATCTCATTAATTAATTTCTCTCCCCAGGCAAATTCCTCAAGATGCATTCCT
>JAPMUY010000397.1:0-14959 GCA_026901105.3 Galaxias olidus | reverse complement strand
CACCTCACAAAGCTACAATGATGTCATGAATAAGACGCAGCACAGTGACAGAGAATACAACTATTACAACTACCACAGTGACAGAATACAACTATTACAACTACACAGTGACAGAGAATACAACTATTACAACTACACAGTGACAGAGAATACAACTATTACAACTACACAGTGACAGAGAATACAACTATTACAACTACACAGTGACAGAGAATACAACTATTACAACTACACAGTGACAGAGAATACAACTATTACAACTACACAGTGACAGAGAATACAACTATTACAACTACACAGTGACAGAGAATACAACTATTACAACTACACAGTGACAGAGAATACAACTATTACAATTGCCAATGTGAACATGGCAGGTTCTAACACATGATCTGATGTTTCTATCCAGACTAGTAAAGATCACTCACAGCTTTTTTCCTCTGGTACTCCACAACAATATTGTTGATGCGCTCCTTCTCCTGAAAAGAAAACATGATAAAGGTCTTAGGCAGTAGAAAGGCTTGTAATGACTTCCTTTTTTATGAAGGCAGAAAGCTGAACTATTTATGCTGACAGTTACTGTAACATTTCAGTAAGACATTGAAAACACTATCCAATAGAAATGGTACACATTTCATCAAGAATTTATTTTTGTATTTGTTTTAAAAACTCTTTTAAAAACAATTACTTTACTTAAATCCTTTGCTTACAACAAGCACAAATATTTTCCTTCTGAATCATCTGTCTCTCTGGTGTTTTTTGAATGAATGTAGGCTGGTAAGGTGGGCGGTAGGGTTAGGGTTGTGTGTGTGTGTGTGTGTGTGTGTGTGTGTGTGTGTGTGTGCGTGTGTACCAGTTGGCTGGTAAGGTGGGCGGTAGGGTTAGGGTTGTGTGTGTGTGTGTGTGTGTGTGTGTGTGTGTGTGTGTGTGTGTGTGTGTGTGCCAGTTGGCTGGTAAGGTGGGCGGTAGGGTTAGGGTTGTGTGTGTGTGTGTGTGTGTGTGTGTGTGTGTGTGTGTGTGTGTGTGTGTGTGTGTGTGTACCAGTTGGCTGGTAAGGTGGGCGGTAGGGTTGGGGTTGTGTGTGTGTGTGTGTGTGTGTGTGTGTGTGTGTGTGTGTGCGTGTGTACCAGTTGGCTGGTAAGGTGGGCGATAGGGTTAGGGTTGTGTGTGTGTGTGTGTGTGTGTGTGTGTGTGTGTGTGTGTGTGTGTGTGTGTGTGTGTGTGTGTGTGTGTGTGTGTGTGTGTGTGTGTGTGTGTGTGTGTGTACCAGTTGGCTGGTAAGGTTAGGGTGTGTGTGTGTGTGTGTGTGTGTGTGTGTGTGTGTGTGTGTGTGTGTGTGTGTGTGTGTGTGTGTGTGTACCAGTTGGCTGGTAAGGTGGGCGGTAGGGTTAGGGTTGTGTGTGTGTGTGTGTGTGTGTGTGTGTGTGTGTGTGTGTGTGTGTGTGTGTGTGTGTGTGTGTGTACCAGTTGGCTGGAGGGTTAGGTGGGCCAGGTAGGGTTAGGGTTGTGTGTGTGTGTGTGTGTGTGTGTGTGTGTGTGTACCAGTTGGCTGGTAAGGTGGTGTGTGTGTGTGTGTGTGTGTGTGTGTGTGTACCAGGGTTGTGTCTTGTGTGTGTGTGTGTGTGTGTGTGTGTGTGTGTGTGTGTGTGTGTGTGTGTGTGTGTGTGTGTACCAGTTGGCTGGAGTGGCGGGGTGGTAGGGTTAGGGTTGTGTGTGTGTGTGTGTGTGAGTGTGTGTGTGTGTGTGTACCAGTTGGCTGGTGGTAGGGTTAGGGTTGTGTGTGTGTGTGTGTGTGTGTGTGTGTGTGTGTGTGTGTGTGTGTGTGTGTGTGTGTGTGTGTGTGTGTGTGTGTGTGTGTGTGGGGTGGTAGGGTTAGGGTTGTGTGTGTGAGTGTGTGTACCAGTTGGCTGGAGGGGCGGGGTGGTAGGGTTAGGGTTGTGTGTGTGAGTGTGTGTGTGTGTGTGTGTGTGTGTGTACCAGTTGGCTGGAGGGGCGAGGTGGTAGGGTTAGGGTTGTGTGTGTGTGTGTGTGTGTGTGTGTGTGTGTGTGTAGGGCGGGGTGGTAGGGTTAGGGTTGAGTGTGTGTGTGTGTGTGTGTGTGTGTGTGTGTGTGTGTGTGTGTGTGTGTGTGTACCAGTTGGCTGGAGGGGCGGGGTGGTAGGGTTAGGGTTGTGTGTGTGTGTGTGTGTGTGTGTGTACCAGTTGGCTGGAGGGGCGGGGCGGTAGGTTGCGCATCATGGCGTCCATGTCATCAAACTTCTTGGTTAGGATCTGGACCTCAGCATGCAGCTCCTTGTACTCAGCGTACTGGTCGTTAAACACCGCCTTGTACTGGTCCCGCTCATCCTCCGTTTTGATGCTGGGGTACTTCCTGTTCACACAGGAACAAGGAAACAACTTCCAGTTAGCAACACTCCATTTTACCCAGACACATCCTGTTTTGAACAAAGCGTCTGAACCAGCCAATCAGAATAAAAGTGATCAGGAAGTCCTATATTTTATTTGATGATCTGATAATCAACTACTCACAAATACTTCATACATTTTTATGATTCAATGTTTTATGCCTTACAAACGTATACACTGTATACAGCACATAAATATTGCAAAACAATATGTATTTATGCATATATTTTAGCATCTTTAATTTCTAGGTATCAATATTACTCACGCAATGTAGTCAGCGATGACCACAGGCTTGGGGATGTGACCAGATGGGATGTGACCTTGGCGAAACTCTGGTTCCAGTGCCAGCAGAGGGGCACCGGCCGGAGCTTTGACCCAGCTATCAGTCATCTCAGCCTGGGTAGTGGGGAGAGGAGTCTGCCCTGACACCTTGGAGCCCGCTCCCAACTGGACAGGGTAGAAAGGAAGGTTGGAATTTAGATTTTATTATTATTATTCTTCCGAGATAACACAAATATCCTGTCACAGCCTCTTACCACTGGGAGCTGTTCTGATGATGTGATCGTTTTCATCTGCAGGAAACAGAACAGAAGTAGAAGTCATTAAGAGGACAGGAAGTTCGTAGAGAGGACAGGAAGTTCGTAGAGAGATATCATGGGTGCGTGGTAGTTATTTTGTGCTCCCTATCTGCTTTTGTTGAGTGTGTCTGTGTGTGTGTGTCTGTGTGTGTGTCTGTGTCTGTGTGTGTGTCTGTGTCTGTGTGTGTCTGTGTCTGTGTGTGTGTGTGTCTGTGTGTGTGTGTCACCTCCTGCTCAAGAGCCTCCCTCCTCCTCCGTGCTGCCTCATGTCTCCATAGTTTCAGACACACCCCTGCGCTGACTAGGTACAGGATCATGGTGACAAACAGGAAGATGATGGCCGCTATCTGGCCCGCCTCCTTGCGGCAGAACTGTCCGTTGATGCCGTTGTTGAAGACGGGGTAGTAGCACAGCCCTCCGCGGTTTGTGTCCCACACGTATGTGATGGCCGCTGCCATGTACAGGATGAACAGCGCCAGGTTGGTGAGCGCCTCCGTCAGCGGCCACCAGGGGGAGTCCAGCAGGATGGTCCGGTAGTACATGGACATCCCCAGGACCAGCAGGATCACCGTGACGACCCAAGCCAGGCCCGCCACCACCAAGATGAATGGCGTCTTGGGCCCCGTGTAGTAGGAGCCTGAGCCCATGCCCCCCATGCCTCCCATGCCCCCAAACATCTGGGGCTGGGAGTAGCCGAACATGTTGAACCACTCGTTGTCTTTGTGGACGTAGGCGCAGACGCAGGCGAACACCACGGCTCCCAGCAGCAGCTGCACCACGCCCAGGATCCTCAGCAGGCCGGCCCAGGACTTCATGTAGGCGTAGCGCTGGTTGTAGTCCTCCACCTTCTCGCTGTAGGACATGACGGTGCGGTACGTCTGGGCCTCCGAGGCCGACTCCAGGGCGTCGGCGCCTAGCAACAGGCCGTCCCGCTCCTTACGAGAGTTGTAGCTGCCCCCCGAGCCCCCGTACGGGTCCAGGTAGGAGCCTGGGAGAGAGGGGGAGGGAGGGGCAGAGTGGGGGGGGGAGCAGGGTATCCCCCCAGTCGTCTGGTTGGGGAGCTCCTTCTCAGACATGGAGTCTGATAGAGGGGGGGGCGGGATGGGCCAGCCCTTGCTGCCACGGTTACCGCTGTTGCCTCGGGTGAAGATGTTCTTTATGGAGTCAGGGATGAAACGGTGGACGGGTTTGATGTCCATGGCGTCGTGGTCAGGTTCTGCACCCTGGCCGTTGCCGGGGGCGAGGCCGATGGGGGGCTGCTCTGGGAGGGGCGGGGGGGGGAGGGGGTTGGTGCTGATCGCGAGATCAGTGCCTCGAAGCTCCACCAGGGGGCGAGGGGGCTCCGTGTCTCTCCACAGAGAGCCCACTGGGACCTGGTCATAGTGGGGGACCTCCCTCACCCGGTCAAAATAAGTTCCTGAAGACATGACAACAGTTCTCTGTGGAGAGGAAGGGAGGGAGGGAGGAAGTACATGAAATGGGCTGTATGATTCAAATTGAGGGCCAGTTTATATTCAATCACAACTAATCAGCTAATTCCATTTGTATTACCATTGCATTGATCAGAAGACAATACACTACACAAAGTAAATTGCTGAGACTATGTGAAAGCTCTGCTACTGCTGTCAAGTGAAAGTTAAAGAGAGCACCACGTGACCCATTAGCGGAATTATGATATCAAAGGTGGGGGGGCAGTTAGTACAGTATCCTATAGTTAGTATAGTATATCTGTGTCTCCTGTTTTTTATATATAAACATAGTTTCCGACTGTAAAAAGTGGGGGGGTCCTACACTTCCTTCAGAAAATAAAAAGAGGGGGGGGGGGCATGTCCCCTGTGACCCCCACCACCCAAACACACACACACACACACACACACACACACACACACGTCCCTCTATAAGTCTGTAGGTCCCAGGGGCTGCTGCATACTAATGACCTATCATCAGGGGCTCCACATGATTCCTGTGACTATCACCGTGGAAACGGTACTAAGGCATAGTCAGTCTTATCTACTCTGAAGTAACCTCAGCTTGCCCCGCAAAACATCAGTTTGGAGAACAACGCTAGACCTTTGTTCAACATAAGCCATCTACATGAAAATCAGCATATCAAAGTAGCTACTAGACTAGCAAACACGACAAGTTAATAAAACAATGGTTGTAACATACAGTGTACAGTACCCTTCTCACAGTCAGCCAGCCAACCACACTTCCATGGCCCTTATGTTGTTCAGGGATATGTTGTAATGGTTGTAACCCAACTCAGACACCTGGAGCGAGAACAGACAGGACACCATCATGTTATTAGGTGGTAGTAGACTTTATTGTAGGCTATGTGCTAGTGGACTATATTCTTTCATAATTTAATGTAGAATAGGTTTTAAGTAAAATCCAAGGCCATGTTAGATTTAGTGAGTTTTTTTTTCTTTCTGATTTGGAATGAAACCTATAGAACACATCTAATAAGTAGACTAGGCCCTACTTGTGAATAAGTTATCTTAAAAATGTCTGATTACTTATACCTTTCTAAGGTTTTTTTCTGACGAGTGTTTTGCATTTAACGCAATCTCCCTGGATGGTAGCACTAGGCTATCGGAAGAGCGATTCACGGCAACAATAACATCCTTGTTTTCAGTTGTAAAAGTACAGCTATAAACGTGAAAAGGTAATGTATAATATATTCGGCAGTGACTATATGTTACTGTTATATAATCAAAAATAAAGTACTTTGATCGGGTCTTGTCAAATATGACCTACCTGTAGTAGATTTCACCGAAGTCTTTTCCGCCAATTACCTTCCGCAAAAAGGAGACAGGTAGAATTGTCACGTGACCCGCCCATCCCGGGGTACTAGGATTTTCCGTAAAGAGTGATACCACAAGGGCTCTGATCTACGGTCAGTTTAATTTCTTTAATATCAAATCAGTCTTCTTGAAACGCACGGGAATCATGAAACCTCTTTGGCGTCGGACGGTTCTATACTCCATAAATGTAAACATAATGTGCAGATGACTTTTCTTAGTAATAAGCCAAGTTTCTTACTTCGCAGTGTACCGAAACTCTCCTTCCGTCATAACCTGCCTTCCGGTTAATACGAACAAATAAGTTGCTGTGTCATTAAGAGCGAGGTTTGAAACGGGAGATAAAACTTTAACCTAACACTCATTTAATAACAACGCAGTCGTATTTTACAGCTTGTCGAAAAAATATTTTAGTTAGCTCTGTTGGGGTGCATGATTTCAGATAATTAGCAATGCATATTATGTAATATTATAATAGTTTCCAGTTGGGTTAAATCGCCACCATAGATCAATGTTTCTGTTAGCCCAAACCCATTTTATCATATGAGCACCATAAACTCATCAGTAGTAAGCTATAACGGAAAGGGGATACGAGGCATCATGACTATTCCACTACATCCATTAAGATATATAAAAATACTTATAATATGTGCGATGACATGGCTAACATGAACCACTTGTGTGTCAAGACAGAAAAAAACAACTACTCTTGGTAAAGTATAAAGATTAAATCTGATTGACAACTATTCACAAAAAGTATACTGTCACTGTAACAATAGAAATTAGCAATAATCAAAGAAGTAACTCAAAACATAGGCATGATAGGCTTACATTTTGTTTTGATTTGGGTAAGTATTGGAATGCAATACACACAATATGACCAAATAGGATAATTCAATGCCGAAAGAGCTAATCTTTTGCTCTGGGGGAATTCTAGCAAGTCTGGTCTCTTTTTTTTTTTTCTCAATAAACCACAAAACAAATGGAATCCTGTGGGCGTGTTCATGTAAATAATGTTTACTTGCTTTATAAGAAACATACGTTTATACATAATGTCCCTAGTGTGTTTGAGCCCATGTGACACACACCAGTCTACATTTTAGTTATAAAGAGTTACATGTATGATGTCTGACACCCTGGTAAAGTGGCTCATCATCGCTCAATGACATGGAATGGCATGTGTGTGTTGTCACCCCTGCCCCCCCCCCTCTCTTTTTTTTCTTTAAATACTACAATCAAAGTGTGTAACATCCAGACTTGACCATTCTGTGAGGCGATATGACCAAATATTTTTGATTTGCAATTGTAGTCAGACAGTTAATAAACTCTTTGACTGATGCACTCTTCTGAACTAATTGACTAATGAACGCTGATGCCATCAATGTTATGTGATGTAATGTGACGATTACCCCCTGTACGTGTGTGTGTGTGTGTGTGTGTGTGTGTGTGTGTAATATTAACCAGGCACAATCTGGCTTTCACTCACTCTTTGTTAAGTTATGAAAATAGGATCACCAATCTAACACTCTTCCCAAACAGCTCCATCTACATTGGATCGTTGAACAATCTATTTGAGTAATCCAACCATTCCAGTCCCAGCTACCCACTGAGGTAAAGAAGGAAATCCCTTTGACCACTGGAGGTAGTGGAGCTGTCCCAGGACATTTAACGTTAATTCTTTGACCAGATGTTTCCTTATACATATAGCAAACTGTTCTGCAGGGCCCGTTCTGGTGAAAACCCTAGCCAGACGTTATGATATCTGCTAGTTGTTGTCTTTCATCCACTGCTCTATCCACAGAGTGATCTGATCAAGGTTCCTATCCATGTCCTCCGGCTCGTTGCTAGGCAACTGGTGGACGATCTCTTCCTTGTAGGCTTCCCTAGCCTCTTCTAGAATGGTCTGGAAGATCTCACACTGGATGTTGTCCTGCAGTTTCTTACCAGTGTAGCCCCTGTGAGGGAAGCAATTACACGAGACATATTGGAATGCAGGAAGGAAAGACGATATTTTAAATTGTGTTCAGTGTTGTTATGCAAGAGACAGGCCGACGGACGGACGGACGGACAGATGATTATGTATGCAACGTTTGGTGAGTGGCCCATCTTCAGCTCCCAGACCTGGGCTCACTGACCTGCTCTCTAGACGGCTGTACAGGTTGGTGTTGTCGGTCCGCAGCACAAAGACAATGTGGAACCACCGCTCGGGGAAGAAGTCACAGCCGTGGTAGTCAACTACCATCCCGCCCTCCGCCAATTTGTCTTCTAGTTCATCCACCACCTGAAGACCGCAAACAGAAACACAGCCAATTTGGGGTTTATGCTTCTGCAGTTCACTACAGGTTCATTGTTCTTAATTTGTGTAGGGGTTACCTACTGAAACTAAGCCTATTTTGTGTAGGGGTTACCTAATGAAACTAGGTCTATTTTGTGTAGGGATTACCTACTGAAACTAGGTCTATTTTGTGTAGGGATTACCTACTGAAACTAGGTCTATTTTCCAGCACTGCCCTATTTAAAAGACAGGTAATGAATGAAAAACATCTGAACAAAATTATGTAATGAAATACTTTATAAACATTTGTTGTAATATTTACAACAATTCTGAAAATATAAACACTAATGAATAAATCAATAAATGATGTAGTGTAAAACCCGCTCCATTCACCCTGTCCTCGTCCAGCACAGGACACTGGTACTCCTCGTCAAAGCCATCGTACAGCTCACCTGGACACACGGAACAACATCACACCTTCACCATGTCATGATGCCATTTATGTGTACAATTGCTCTGCATATGATGATGTACATTTGAAACTATACGGTATGAGATGAATTCCCTTCCCTCTTGTCTGATTTGAACTTTGGTGAGCACAATCAGACATATCTAGCAGTAAACAAGTCTCTTACCCTCCTGCGCCAGCTCGCCTACATTGATGTAGGTGAATCCAGTGCGCTGAGCGAGCTCTTTGCCTAAAGTAGTCTTTCCCACCCCGGGGGTACCTGGTTAGAACAGGGAAAATCATCATCTCCTTCTTCATACAACTCATCTCATCATCTTTAGCCTCGATGAGGATGATGATGATGATGATGATGATGAGGATCATAGGGAGCACGGCTGATCTACTTGAATCTGCCTTCCTAAACCACAACAAATGATGACGCAAACCTTGTTTAGTGTAACGTTAAGTGTTCATTCTAAGGCACTACATTGTTTAATTAAATCCTACCAAACACAATCTTTCCGCTTTTAGCCTTGTTTGACCTAATCACATTTTTGGGCCAAATATTTCTGTGTTTACAATTTGAAGAATATAGTTGAGATCTGTGTTTAATTACCTGTAAGTAGAATATTTGGTCTCTTCATGAGTTTCATCTTGGTAACTTAGTGTAACGTTACACGTGACAGATAGTTCGCTTGTGAAGTTGACCCGTTTTGCTGGTATAACAATTCTTGACTATATTTGATAATTTGCTAAATGCAGTTATGCAATCCGTCCACGTCAAACGGAGGAAAATAGATCGAATCAAAGATGTATGGGATAGTTTGGGCAACAAATGAACACGTTCCTGTTATGACTTGAGGCAAGGCGCTGTTGTGAACAGGTTAATGACGTTATTCGCATGCGCCCTGCTAGTGGAAGGACCTCGACTTTAAAGGGAAAGTGTTCATTATTTTGAATATTTTATTACAACTTTACAGAACGCTTTTGGGATTATTAATACACAAGTAATTGGGAGTTGAACGGCCAGCCTGAAAACACCTAAAATGGCCCTAAAGTAAAGGCTTGTATGCCCCAACTCCGCTAACGTTTTCTTCAAACTTGCTAACGACGTTACTAGCCAAACATGTAAGTTGGACCATATTTTAACGGTGCCCAAAATGTTCAACAGCACCGAGTGACCTAACGTTACCAAACTCTTTACAAGCTAAAGTCAGACGTTACTAAGTAAGGTTGTTACTAAAACGTTGGCAAAACGAACACATTTTACGTTTTTACCTCAACCAAACTTCCTTACTGCCTTAGTTAGCTAGCTATTTTGTTAATTTGTTTAATAGTTTAACGTTACCCAACTGAGCCAGACAGACGACGGTTAACGCGTACACATTTGTAATGTTATTCTGCTCGTTTCCTTTCGGTGCCTTATCTATGGGCCTGATTATGTTATAGCCTAGCTAAATTCGTGTCGGATGTATTGTTAAATAATTATCAAAGTTTTACTAATAAGTGTGTGGACAACCCTTCTACAAAGAGTTTGTATGTTAAAAGTGCATATATGTATGTTAAATGCTGTAAACAATGCTTTTTCAGTTTTCTTCATCAGTAAGTGACTCACTGTCCTGTGTTCATGACAAGTACCACAGCTTAGGATGTCAAAACTTTCTCTTGGAGGACAATTACCGTCAAGCAAAGTGAGTTCAAAACAGCACTCCGTGTAAATGTGGCTGCGTGCGCATTTGTGTACGTGTATATGCGGATGCGACTTAACATGTGTTTTTAAATGTGTTAACAATCAGGAAACACAAATTAATGGCCATGTTAAAAAAACGGACACAAATACTGTATATAAAGATGCTTCTTGCTCAAATGTAGTGCTGTAGTCTGAAGGAACATTCTGATCTGTAGCCTTTTTTATGTGTCATTCCTGCTCCTACAGGTGAAAGGTTGGGTGGAGCCTTCTTTTGGGGAGCTGTTTGGGGCTGCCAACCTCTCCAGGCCTGCTGGAGAGAGTAAAGCAACTAAAGCCCGGTTGTCTGCCGTTGACTCTAGCGGAACCAAACGCCCCAGAAAGCGTAAGGTTGACCCCAGTAGTACAGAGCTCCAGAGCCTCTCCTCCTCTTCTTTGTCCAGAGAGCTGGTCCAAAGGGACCATGATGAGCCATGGGTGGACCAGTACATCCCCCGCTCACAGGTAACACACCTTACTGGTAACACACCTTATAGGTAACACGCCTTAGGAGGCACAGGTAACACACCTTACTGGTAACACACCTTAGGAGGCACAGGTAACACACCTTACTGGTAACACACCTTAGGAGGCACAGGTAACACACCTTAGGAGGCACACCTTAGGAGGCACAGGAAACACACCTTACACACACCTTAACACACAATCTTAGGTAACACACACAGTAACACACAGTAGGAGACACAGAATAGGCTCTCATATGATCCTTTTTGTAAATGAACTATAGGCTATGAAGAAGAACAAATAAATACATTACAGATCTATAAATAATCCAACTCTGTTTGCTGGGATAGCTTGAGTTCATCCGCCTGTGATTCACTTAAGAAGCAAGACTTTCAAAATGTATAATCAAATGTTACTCTCATCACAATGGCTGGCCGATAAGCAGCGATTCAGTAGAAAAAGAGACTGTTTATAGTTCATATCTTACCTCTTGTATCTTTACCTTGGCTTCATAAGAAAGAAAACTATTTGAGTGTATAATGATCCGATGAGGTGGTGATATGTTATGCTAAGGCAGCATTTGGTCTGAACAGGCGGAGCTGGCTGTCCATAAGAAGAAGATTGAAGAGGTGGAGCAGTGGGTCAGAATCCACAGTACTAATCTGCAGACAGCAAAGGTTTGGACTTCTATTATTTCAAAATATATACTTTGTACTACTATACCTACCTAGAAAAAGCTGATTTGAATATTTGAAACTTTCTGCTTGTTTTCTTGTTGTCCTCCACAGGGTGGTGCTGTCTTGCTGCTGACCGGTCCGTCAGGGTGTGGGAAGAGCGCCACGGTGCGGGTTCTGGCCCAGGAGCAGGGCCTGAGAGT
Source organism: Galaxias olidus (assembly GCA_026901105.3). NCBI lineage: Eukaryota > Metazoa > Chordata > Actinopteri > Galaxiiformes > Galaxiidae > Galaxias > Galaxias olidus. The sequence goes on along the minus strand of JAPMUY010000397.1, from coordinate 3,384 downwards.
CCAGGAGTGGACCAACCCTTCCAGCCTCTCGGAGTACAAACCAGACCCGGATGCCTACACACACACCTTTGACCCCAGTAAGCCTACACACGCACCTTTGACCCCAGTAAGCCTACACACGCATCTTTGACCCCAGTAAGCCTACACACGCACCTTTGACCCCAGTAAGCCTACACACGCACCTTTGACCCCAGTAAGCCTACACACACACCTTTGACCCCAGTAAGCGTGCACACACACCTTTGACCCCAGTAAGCCTACACACGCACCTTCGACCCCAGTAAGCCTACACACGCACCTTTGACCCCAGTAAGCCTAGCAGCATGATAGACTCATTACAAAAACTCTGTCTGTTTTTATTGACACGTTACTCTGTTTATTTTACTCACTGTGAATACAAACCTGATGCTGATTATATACGCTGGACCTTTTTACACCGTTCAGAAGGTAGTCATATTCATCTCCTTAGCGCCACAAGTGGATGGTTACCGTCTCTGTTTGACTCTGATTAAGGCTCAGTTTCATTCTCCCAGACTACTGAAACACCTAAACCACTCTGACCTGCAGGCTCACGGTTCAACGGTTTCCATGGCGCCTCCCAGTCCGGTCAGTTTCAGGAGTTCCTCCTGCGGGCCAACAAGTACAACTGTCTACAGATGGACGGAGGGGGCGTGGCCCCCCACAGGAAGATCATTGTTGTCGAGGTAACGCTAAAGCTCTGTCAAGCGTTTACCTCTTTGCTGACACTTGGCATGCTATTTTAGTTTATGGCATGTTAAATCAATCATGGAAGTACTAGGATGTTCACCTATAGTGGTACGGTGCAGTAACGGTCTCTCTCTCTCTCCCTGGGCAGGACTTCCCCAACCAGTTCTACAGAAACCCAGGGAGCATGCACGACATTCTGAGGTCACCATACAAACCATACTCAATACCTAACAGCCACCACTAAGCCAATGTCTGAGTGCCTCTAAAAGACACCTAAATCCCTGTGTGTGTGTGTGTGTGTGTGTGTGTGTGTGTGTGTGTGTGTGTGTGTGTGTGTGTGTGTGTGTGTGTGTGTGTGTGTGTGTGTGTGTGTGTGTGTGTGTGTGTGTGTGTGTGTGTGTGTGTGTGTGTGTGTGTGTGTGTGTGTGTGTGTGTTTCAGGCGGTTTGTGAGGACGGGACGTCAGCCCCTGGTGTTCATAGTGTCAGACAGTCTCAGTGGAGACAGTAGTTCCAGACTGCTGTTCCCTAAGAACATCCAGGAGGAGCTGTCCGTCTGCCACATCAGGTCAGTGTGCAAAGAGCTCCATTAAACTGCTACGTCAGGTCAGTCTGCAAAGAGCTCCATTAAACTGCTACGTCAGGTCAGTCTGCAAAGAGCTCCATTAAGCTGCTACGTCAGGTCAGTCTGCAAAGAGCTCCATTAAACTGCTACGTCAGGTCAGTGTGCAAAGAGCTCCATTAAACTGCTACGTCAGGTCAGTGTGCAAAGAGCTCCATTAAACTGCTATGTCAGGTCAGTCTGCAAAGAGCTCCATTAAACTGCTACGTCAGGTCAGTCTGCAAAGAGCTCCATTAAACTGCTACGTCAGGTCAGTCTGCAAAGAGCTCCATTAAGCTGCTACGTCAGGTCAGTGTGCAAAGAGCTCCATTAAACTGCTACGTCAGGTCAGTCTGCAAAGAGCTCCATTAAGCTGTCAGGTAAGTCTTCAAAGAGCTCCATTAAACTGTCAGGTCAGTCTGCAAAGAAGCTCCATTAAACTGTCAGGTTAGTCTGCAAAGAGCTCCATTAAACTGTCAGGTCAGTCTTCAAGGAACTCCATTAAACTGTCAAGTCAGTCTAATAAGAGCTCCATTAAACTGTGTGTGTGTGTGTGTGTGTGTGTGTGTAAAACTGTGCCCCACACTTAAAGTCTATTTTACTGTGTGTGTGTGTGTGTGTGTGTGTGTGTGTGTGTGTGTGTGTGTGTGTCCAGTTTCAACCCGGTGGCTCCCACCTGCATGATGAAGGTGTTGAGTCGCATCGGCGCTCTGGAGGCAGGGAAGGTAAGACAGCACACACACTCATCATTTCATAAAGAAGACTCCAGAATAAAGGGTACAGTGTGTATGTGTGTATACGGTCTGTGAGTATATGTGTGTGTGTGTGTGTGTATACCGTCTGTGAGTGTATGTGTGTGTGTACGGTCTGTGAGTGTGTGTGTGTGTGTGTGTGTGTGTGTGTGTGTGTATACACCGTCTGTGAGTGTGTGTGTGTATACCGTGTGTGTGTTGTGTGTGTGTGTGTGTGTGTGTGTGTGTGTGTGTGTGTGTATACACGGTCTGTGAGTGTGTGAGTGTGTGTGTGTATCCACCGTCTGTGAGTTGTGTGTGTATACCGTCTGTGAGGTTTGTGTGTGTGTGTGTGTGTGTGTGTGTGTGTGTGTGTGTGTGTGTGTGTGTGTGTGTGTGTGTGTTTACGGTCTGTGAGTTATGTGTGTGTATACGGTCTGTGAGTGTGTGTGTGTGTGTATACAGCCTCTGAGTGCGTGTACTTGTGTGTGTGTGTGTGTGTGTGTGTGTGTATAGGGTCTGTGCGTGTATGTGTGGAGGTCTCATCTTAAAGCCTTTCATATATTTGATTTGTTGTTCCATCTTTCTACACCAGCTTGTGTTTCAAAGCAGATGGTGGTTTTGATGCTCTGCATGTTTTAAGTGTGCTCTATAAACAAACTTGATTTGATGTTGTCTGTATGTGTTCGTCTCTCTGTAAATGTGTGTATGTGTTTGTGTGTGTCTCTCTGTAAATGTGTGTGTGTGTCTCTCTGTTGCTCCAGAGTGGAGGCAGGATGGCCGTTCCTGATAAGGCTGCTCTGGAGCTGCTCTGCTCAGGATGTTCAGGAGATATCCGCTCTGCCATTAACAGCCTGCAGTTCTCCTCTCTCACAGGTGGGGGCGCCAAACACAACAATAATGTTTTGAAAGAATTAGAAGAAGTCACAGTTTATTTAAACACAAAGCCCAGAAACTTTGAGCCAGGACTGATACACCCTTAGTGAGAGCTGAGCTATGCAGGAGAATTAGCAGCAGTGTCAGCCATTGACATGGCCCTGTGTCACTCTACATAACAATATCCTGTTGATGGTTCTACTTACTAGTGTACTGTGTAGACTATGTATTTAGTCCTGTACTGTAGACTATGTATATAGTCCTGTACTGTAGACTATGTATTTAGTCCTGTACTGTAGACTATGTATATAGTCCTGTACTGTAGACTATGTATATAGTCCTGACTGTGTAGACTATGTATATAGTCCTGACTGTAGACTATGTATATAGTCCTGTACTGTGTAGACTATGTATATAGTCCTGTCCTGTAGACTATGTATATAGTCCTGTACTGTAGACTATGTATATAG
>JAPMUY010000395.1:2500-5000 GCA_026901105.3 Galaxias olidus | reverse complement strand
ATGAATTTGAGAGTGTAAATGATTTTGAGAAAGAGAGAGAGAAAGCGAGAGAGAGAGAGAGAGAGAGAGAGAGAGAGAGAGAGAGAGAGAGAGAGAGAGAGAGAGAGAGAGAGAGAGAGAGAGAGAGAGAGAGAGAGAGACAGAGAGAGAGAGAGAGTGTGTGTGTGTGTTGCAGAGCCCACTGGAAGTTGATGACCTTGGTTGTCCCTGGGTTGAAGCAGAAAGGCTTCATTAGAGTTGTCCACACCATTCCACCACAAACGTTTGTCCCTCTATTCCAATCTCTGCTTGTTCATAATACTGTGAGCCAGAATTAAAATCAAATAATATTTGCAAAGAAAAACATTTAATTATAAGGCATCTAAAGAGAGACAAGCACCATCTTACACTTATTTAAGCATAACTTTAATCCTGTTGAATTCAAGTAAATCTTTTTGAGGTGCATAAAATAATCCAGATAGAGATGGAAGGATCAGTGATGACTGATCTGGAGAGGATGTTGACCTGCTGTGACCTTCAAGGCTGACAGACAGACGGCCGGGCAGGCAGGCAGGCGGGCAGGCAGGCAAGCAGGCAGGCAGGCATGAATTTTATTTACAGTGTATAGCGCTTTTCAGACACCAAAAGACGCCACACAAGCTAAATCTACCCTTCCACACCTCTCTCCCTCCATCTATCCTTCCATTCCTTCCATTCCTCCATCTCTTCGCTCTCCCTCCATCCCCCTGTCTGTTGCATAACATCTGTAGTGTGTCCAGCTGGTGGATGGACATCTTTTAGTGTTTAATCGAGGGAGATTAAACGGATTGAGAGTGAGATTACGCACCGCTGGATTACGCTGGCCTGGATATTAAAGGGGGGAGGAAAGAGATGGTGGGGGAGGAGAGTGGGGAACAGAGGAGGAGATGGAGGTGAGAGGGAGAGAAGGTGAGAAGGGAGTTGGGCTAGAGGGGGTAGAGGAGGAAGAGGAGGAAGAGGAGGAGTACATGGGGAATGGGACGGCTGCAAAAAAGAGGGGGAAAAGAGAGAGAGAAGGGGGGATTGGAATTAGGGAGGAGGAGAGGAGGCGTGGGGTGTTAAGGGGGGGGGGACGTGGTTAGGGTGTTGGCAGCTAGAGGCTATGGCTTCCTTTATGAGGTCATGTTTAACGTAGGATCATGTGACCTTGCATAGCCTCTCTAATAGGTTAATCCCTTCACAGAGACAGACGTAAAACTATAATAGTATCTGTCCCATCAGACAGACAGGGAGGGAGGGAGAGAGAGAGGGAGGGAGGGAGGGAGAGAGAGAGGGAGGGAGGGAGGGAGTCACAATGACATCATGGTGTTCTTCACACAGATGCAAACAAACATAAATGCACACACACCCAAACAGACAGACAACGCAAACACACAATAACACACCCACCCACACACACACACACACACACACACACACACACACACACACACACACACACACACACACACACACACACACACACAGAGACAAACACAAACATGATAACGCGCACACACACACACACACACACACACACACACACACACACACACACACACACAGAACAAACACACAGATGCTCTTGCGGGGTATATTCATTAGATCCGGCGTCATCTCTGTTCAGCCTTGTTTGGCTCCATTACCGCTGCCATGCTGTAGCAGAGAGTTCTGCTGTGTGTGTCAACTCTACTTTAAGCTGCCGGAGAAAGAGAGGACCCCCCCCCCCCCCCTTGACCCTCTCTCTCTATCTGGGAAAGAGAGATGCAGAGGGATCATGGGGAGAGACCCCCCCTCCCCCCTCCCCCATCGAGTAACGTGTAATTGGAAAATAACGTTGTGAGACTGTGCTGTTGTGTCTCTCCCTGGTGCTACCAGTAACAGTTAACAGGAAGATAACTTTGTGAGATGAGGAACAGACTCAGGAGTGCCGTTGCGTCGCTTCCCTGCTCACTTTTATAGCCGGAGAGAAAATGCCTCCTTGAACGCACACCTCTCTCCTTTAAAGCTGTCACTGTCTACTCCAGCAGATCTCTCTTTCATTCTCTCCCTCTCTCTCTCTCTCTCTCTCTCTCTCTCTCTCTCTCTCTCTCTCTCTCTGTCTTGTTTTATCCCTTCTTCTCTCTTTTCTCACCTAATCTATCCCTCCCTTTTATTGCCTTGCTCATTCTTTTTCTGCCTCTAAACTTTTTTTTCTCTTTTTTTCCTCTTATCATTTGTCTCTCTCTACCTCTCTTTTTTCTCCCCTGCCTCCTTCTCTCTTTCCTCTCGGTCGCACACACGCACGCACACACACACACACACACACACACACACACACACACACACACACACACACACTCTCTCTCTCTCTCTCGTTCTCTCGTTCTTTCCTGTTTTCCTTCTTGGCTGCCGTACTTTGATCTGGGCCATGGATTGTCAGCGTTTACAGGGACGTGTGTGACGCCCTGCTTAGCATACAATTAGGATTGACCCAGAGCCCCTGGGAGCAGAGGGAACGAAG
>JAPMUY010000393.1:0-14830 GCA_026901105.3 Galaxias olidus | reverse complement strand
GTTCAAAATAACAAAGCGTCATAGGCTGCCAAGTTGAGTGGGCGGAGTAAGAAGTTGATCATTGGAGAAGGATCATAGACCTATTGTAAAGATATGCACGTACGTATGTGTCTACAGGGGACAGTCGTGAGCTCATTTTAGAAGTGTAGGCCCAAGTTAATGATTTTATGAAAATGTAATATATGTTGTAAATTTGAGAACAGTAAAGTATTGTCAATTTACATGGGTTTAGCAAATGACTGCAGCAGAAACCTATTTAGCTTAAACACATTTGTAGGCAAGTAACCATTTATTTTGCCACTGTCTGGAATGTGTAAATTGTAACCTGGCCGGATAAAACCAGCCTTACTCCGTACTACGCTCCAGACATAACCAAAAACTTGCCATGGAAGTTTTGCTTAAATGTGTTTTCGAGTTTCTACATAATTTTGCCAATTTAGCGATTTGGTCTCGGCCATCTACTGTCCAACTGCAGTACTACAAACACATTTGGGATACAGTTGTGTGGCTGAGTACCCACAATACTTTGCGCATTAAGAGACCATAACCAGCACATGGATTTTTAAAATAGTCAGATATCACTTTTCACTCAGCCAACGTATTGTGTCACTATAGTTATTGTTTTAAAAAAACTCAGTGGACTATAGGTAAGTGCATCATGAAACTGTTATCCGAAAAATAAAGAGTAGTATATAATTAACGTGCTGTGTCAATCTATTTTTTTTTACATGAGTTGGAGGTTTTGTCAGTTGTGTTGCTAATGTTGCGAATATTTCATTTAATTTCCTTACATACAGTTAGGGAGAGAAGGATGGAGCACCTGCCAGACCACAACTCTAGGTATAAAGATGTTGACTATTGGGATGAAAGATATAAGAACGAACAGTCATTTGAGTGGTTCGGCGAATTCTCCAAATTTCAGCATCTTCTAGAAAAACACGTCAGGAAAGAGGATGCTATTCTTGTTCTTGGTATGTATTTATTCTGCTGTCATAAACTGTTTAAGATAAACATATGAAATGTTATTGCTTTTTGGCTTACTTGTAATTTTACCTGATAGACAACACATGCTATACATTCTGAATGCCACAAGATGTCGCCGCAAGACAGCAAACCATTCGCGTTGTTTCTCGTGCCAAGTAATATGTCTAAACTAAGCAAATCCACATGACATACTGTACTTTATTAGGATTCTGTATGGAGAGTCACCATACAACCTGCTGTTTCCTAAGTTCCTAATGTTGTATGCCTTTATGTGGTCACAGCTGTCAGTCTTATGTTTGTCCTATGTGGTGCTTTTAAAATTTTTTGGTATGTTTAGTATGTTTTTTTGTGTGGTTTCTCTTATACAATGCAGTTATATTTCTATAACATTAGTGATTCAATTACATTTGGAAAGTTGTATACAATCACTGAAGAAAAAAATACATTGTTACATAAACAGATAAAAAGATGTTCATAAGTACACTGATTGTAGTACACCAACACAGGCCTAGAGGGCTCCAGTGGTCTGTGTCTGCTGGAGCACAAATTGTTTTTGTAGTCCCAGTGGCACTCCTTAGTGGGTGATGTGTGTGTGTGTCCCTGTTGTGACTTGGAAAGACAGGCTTTGTTAGTGTGTGTGTGTGTGTGTGTGTGTGTGTGTGTGTGTGTGTGTGTGTGTGTGTGAAATGGGGTAAGGGCATGCTCTTTAATGCAGTTACAAAGTTCCTAATCTCTGCCTTGGAGGCCATCACAAATACACTAATGCTTCAGTTATCAGGCGCATAACTCGGGATGCTTAGTATCAAATTCCTTTTTGTGCTTAATATCCAGACCACACCACGACAGGAACAGAGACATTCTAAATAACAGAGTGGCTGAATGGTTTTAGAATGATGGTTGTCGTTTAGTTGCCATTATTTGAAGCATTTTCAAATAAAGGTAAACTGGAAACAAAGGACAGGTGCAGCACAACCATGGCAACGAAATGTTACATTCTCCTGATAAGAAGACGATCTGTGTGCTTGAGGAATATCATCATTTCTGCTCCACTGATCCCATTGTATAGCCGGGGCTCTGATTGCATTGGAACCACGGTGCTAACGTGTTTCAATCACAGCAGAGTTCAGCTTGGCTGCAGCAGCTTCTGCGTCCCCGCGTGGCCGAGCTGAGAGGGACCGTCCTTATGCGTGCTGATGCAATGGCTCTTCTCGGGCTTCCGTCGACCGAGCATGCCCGCCGCTGACGACCTCTCCCTCTCTCCTGGCACGTCTCAGTGTAGCCCCCCCACCCTCCCGTGGACACGGAGAGGCACTCGCGCTGTAGGCCCCTGTTGTACATCCTCAGGAGTGGCTCTGGTGACAACACAGGCGCACTCCCCGCACCGCTCATCAGGTGCCGAGATGTGTGTGTGTGTGTGTGTGGGGGGGGGGGGGGGGGGTCGTCGGAGTGGAAGGGGTCAGGACAAAGAGGGGATGGGTGGGTTGACGGTTAGGCAAATAACTAATCAGGCCTGGGCCTCTCTGCCCCTTCAGACGGAGGTCGTCTCCATCAGAGAGTAATCTCTACAGAAACCAGCGGGGACCGAGAGCCGGCGCCCGGCCTGAATGCTGATCCCACCGTCGCCCGTCTCTCACTGGTCTCCCCCTGTGGGTGGTCCCTTCTCTGTGTTTGGGTGTCGCTCTTTTGTTTAGAGAGCGCCGTTAGCAGCGCCTACCTCGTTCATTGACTTATCTGCCTTTCTAGTGCATGTCTCCTTTAGATCCTCTCTCCGTGTCAGAGCTACGCGCTGCTTTTTCTGTTTCCCACGCAGAACTCCATTGTTTTTCCCCACCTCCCTCCCTGCCGTCCTTCGTCTTTCTCTCCGCGTGCCCCCTCTCCCTTCCTCTCCTCCGCCCCAGCCCGGTCTTTCATCTCTCCCTTTCACTCGCTGACGGAGTCGCTCCGTGGCCTTTCTTCTTGTAGTGCTTACGCAGTGCCACCCACACCAACCCGTGGCCTACATCCACAAGGTGTGTGTGTGTGTGTGTGCGTGAGTGTGTCTGTGTGAGTGTGTCTGTGTGTCTGTGTGAGTGTGTCTGTTTGGATAGATATCGGCCAGTTATTATTACGGTGACGTATCGATCACTTTTCCGATTTTGGGTTGAGTTCTGAGCCACCAGCACTGTTCTCCAAACACAGATCCAGCAAGCTGCTTCTCTGCCCATCAGCCGGCTGGTACATGTGCACCAGACAGCCCACACAGACGCCCACACTCTGCTTCTCCGACTGGGAAAGCAGGCAGGGGTTGGCGCACAGATTGGATTCGGTTCCGTCTTATTCTCTCAACATATTGACAAGCTACTCGCGCAGGTCCGTCCAACGGGAGGGCAATATGTCGACCTGCTTTCGCAAAGAAGCCTTCGTATGGCCTCACACGAGTCATGTGTTTCTAGTGAGAGTATTGCTTTTCCTAGTTTAGCTAGCCCGTAGCCACAACATGTTGGTGTGGGATTGCGTTACACTTTATCCAGTTATGTTTTTACAAGGGTGGTAGCTGGGCTACTATGTAAGGGGATCTCCCATGGAGGCACGATGGTTTGGCTGTCATGCAGACGGAAGCAAACAGAAGTCTCTTCACTTTTCCAGATGCGATGAACTCGAAGTATAAAGTCTCACCAAATTGAGGCAATAGTATTTGCATTTGCGTCCGTACGTTTGATGCACTCAGACCCATGTAGCAACAAAAAAAGATTACAAAAATATCCCCCATGTAAAATACCGTTAAAAGAATATTGAGTGTTTGGAAATGGTCAGTAGTCTGCCACTGACAGACGTTCATATGCTATTTAAAATATCTGATGTTATCACTGTTTGTTAGCAGTGTGAAGTGTTGAGAAAAGTGCTATACAAATAAAGGTGTTATTGTAATTAGTATTATTACACTGAACGCCCTGTGGGTAATATACAAGCCTGTGTTTACTGGGCTGTGTATAATCTTAGCTTTCTGCTTTGGTGTGTGTGCGTGTGTGCGTGCGTGCGTGCGTGCGTGCGTGCGTGCGTGCATGCGTGGAAGAGACATAGACTCCCACACTAATCGGTGTGTTAGCAGCCTGGACAAACATCATCTAAGCCAGACGCCCCCCCCCCCCCCCCTCACCACGGCGGATGCTCCCATCACCTGCCTCCCGGGCGCTCTCTGATGATGTAATGAGCCTATATCACAGTGGCCAGTACTCATTGTGTTCTTTCCCCCCCCCCGGGGTGCCTAGTAATGATGTAACGTCTCAGATCCCTGGGCCTCGGGGAGCGTGCAGCGTACCAGAGCACCACACACACAATGTTCTGTGGTCGTTCCAGATCCACTGTACGCATTTGGTGCACGGAGCGCCTGAAGGCGGAGGGGAGGAGGGGGGGGGGGGGGGCGTAGGATGTCTTCATGCGTTGCGTGTGTGATCGGAGACTGAAGTGGCCCTGTAAGTGCTGCTACTAGTGTCCCTTACTACGTCGTCAGCCAGGCTTTTTTTTTTGGGGGGGGGGGATGCCGTACAGACACCCTGTTTTCCTCCCTCACCTCTTTCTCTGTGTTTGTGTTACACCTGGTAATAGCATCGGGGCTGCCCCGCCCAGCTGCTGGGTCCTAGTGTCCTCCTGGTAACCGAAGCAGCGGATAGAGGTGGTGTGATTGGCTGGATCTCTGTGTGTTGGAGGTCCATCCTCTCACGTTAGCTGGGTTAGCACGTGTAGGAGCATAATGTCGGTGCTCTCGCTGAGCTAGCCGCCGGCCTGGCCGCCCCCACACCCCCCCCCCCCTGCCGCCTCACCCACTCCTCCCGGCCTCCTTTTCGTCTGGTCTCCTCCTCTCACCTCGCCTCTCCTCTCGGTGGGCGTCAGCTCCTTCTTTGTCCGTGTTGGACATCATGGGGCTCCACGTGTGTTTACGGAGCCAGCTGGCCAGTCAGCCAGCCAGCCAGCAAAGCCAGCGGGGAACCAGCCTGTCTGCCGGCCTTTCCAGACGCCTATATATAGAGATGGGGCGAGGTGTTTACGACGGTGTCTGGCTGTGGAGCTGCTGCAGTAGAGGCTATCTCCGCAGGCCGTCCTAGCACCGCTCTGGTGGGCTCCGGAGCTCACTCCCTCAGAATAACTTTGTCTGCCAGTCTTTGTCTTTCCATGTCGGTCCGTCCGTCCGTCCGCACACACGGGGGAAGGGAGCGCCGGAAGATATCGCAGGTGCTTTTCCACCAACTCAGGTGTGAATGTCTGAGCGTCGACCATGTTGCAGACGGTGCCTCTCGGTCCCACACCCGGCCTGTTGGGGATGTTAGCGGTTGGTGGTCGCTCCGGCCCCCAGGGGAGCTGTGTTTGTCTTGACTGCGTTCTTCTCTGCTAGCTCCTTTGTTCACACTGGCCGTGTGTGTGTGTGTGTGTGTGTGTGTGCGCGGGTGTGTGTGCGCGCGGGTGTGTGTGTGCGCGGGTGTGTGTGTGTATTAGTGCGTGCATGCGGGGTGTGTGTGTGTGCGTGTGTGCGTGTGTGTGTGTGAGTGTGTGAGTGCGTGCGGCCTGGCCTGCACTGCGGTAGGTGTAGCATTGTAGGTGGACAGGGGCTGTGCCTCATGGAGGATTGGGTGTCAGTGTTAATGGGGATGTCCTGGGTCAAGGTCCTCTCCCATCCCCTTTTTTTCCGCAGTGTCAGATGAACGCCACACACACACACACACACACACACACACACACACACACACACACACTCGGATTTAATGCTGACAGGGTGGAAAGTCGAGAGAGAGAGAGAGAGAGAGAGAGAGAGAGAGAGAGAGAGAGAGAGAGAGAGAGAGAGAGAGAGAGAGAGAGAGAGAGAGAGAGAGAGAGAGAGAGAGAGAGAGAGAGAGAGAGAGAGAGAGAGAGAGAGAGAGAGAGAGAGAGAGAGAGAGAGAGAGAGAGAGAGAGAGAGAGAGAGAGAGAGGTCTGCAGTCAGTCAGGAGTCGTGTCGTAGCAGCTGTCCTGGATGATAACAGACCGACCGCCGCCGGCGACAACCTCCAGAGAACCCCCCCTCTCTCCCTCCCTCTCCTTTCTGAGCCCCCTTATCTCCGTCTCTGTCCCAGCCCTTCTGTTCCTCCCATGTCCTCTTTTTCTCCCCCCCCCTCTCTCTCTCTTCACTTTCAGCCCTTATGTTCCATCTCTCCACTCCTCTTCCCATTTGTGTCACCCACCTCTCCCCCCCCCACTTTTTCATTTCCTCATCGACCCTCATTCCCAGTGTCGGCTCTCCTCCCTCCCATGTTATTCCTCTCCATCCCTCTCCTCTCGGATTTCTCTCCCCTCCCGTCAGCGCCCTCCCAGGGGGTCAGGGTTCAGGCCGATAGGGGGACACCTTTCAGGGGAACAATGGGCCTTGCAGACAGCGACTTGTGTTTTTTTTGGGTGCTCGCCCTCCTTTTCATCGATCGCACAGCTGAGCTTCCTGCCGGGGTGGGGTGGGGGTGGGGGGGGGGGAGGGGGGGGTTGGGGGGGGCTCTCGACACGGAGAGAGGGAGGAGGGATCAGATTGGCTGCTATCTACCCCTGTCTCCTCTGTCACCGCGCCCATACAGACTCCAGACGGACACCCTGGCCTGTAGGGGGTTTCACCTGTTTCTCTCTCTCTGTGTGTGTGCGTGTGCGTGTGCGTGTGTGTGTGTGTGCCATCCAGCGTTCCAGTCTACATCCAATCTAAGAAGGCGCGTTGATTTCCTGAAAGGTCGACGCGATCGCTCTCCTTCTCACGCTCCACACCCACCGTTCCCAAGGAAGACCGGAAGAGGGGCGGTGCTTGTAACCGTCCAGGTTAACGTCATAGGAGGCGGGAATGTTTTTCCAAAGCCGATCGGTGCAAGAGGTGCAAAGATTCACTGAGCCGATATACACATAGACACACCTTACCAGCCCCGTCCCTCAGCACGAGTCACATGACCGCCATGTCACATGACCTTATATACTCAGGACAAACGCGTGTCTTGATTCGCCGTCACGGTGACCGAAAGGTCATGAGTTCGAGCCCGCTTGGGAACACCACCACTAGTGTGTCCATGAGCCAGGCGCTTGACCCGAAGTTGCTCCAGGGGGGACTGCCCCTGAAATGTCAGCGCAAGTCGCTTTGGATAAAAGTGTCTGCTAAATGACTGAAATGTAAATGGAACGTCGACCTTTGACAGTGAGTGACGCGTGAGGAGGGCCGATGCTGTGCCTCGTGGCGTTATGGAGGACGAGCCGCGGCTCCTGTGCTGAGGGTGATGGGCGGTGTTGGGCATTAAGGCTGGGCGGTGTTGGGCATTAAGGCTGGGCGGTGTTGGGCATTAAGGCTGGGCGGTGTTGGGCGTTAAGGCTGGGCGGTGTTGGGCGTTAAGGCTGGGGGGTGTTGGGCATTAAGGCTGGGCGGTGTTGGGCATTAAGGCTGGGGGTGTTGGGCGTTAAGGCTGGGGGTGTTGGGCGTTAAGGCTGGGCGGTGTTGGGCGTTAAGGCTGGGCGGTGTTGGGCGTTAAGGCTGGGCGGTGTTGGGCATTAAGGCTGGGCGGTGTTGGGCGTTAAGGCTGGGGGGTGTTGGGCGTTAAGGCTGGGCGGTGTTGGGCGTTAAGGCTGGGGGGTGTTGGGCGTTAAGGCTGGGCGGTGTTGGGCATTAAGGCTGGGGGGTGTTGGGCGTTAAGGCTGGGCGGTGTTGGGCGTTAAGGCTGGGGGGTGTTGGGCGTTAAGGCTGGGCGGTGTTTGGCGTTAAGGCTGGGCGGTGTTGGGCGTTAAGGCTGGGCGGTGTTGGGCGTTAAGGCTGGGCGGTGTTGAGGGGGGGGGGGGGGGGTTGGAGGTAATTTTGTCTGCAAAGGTCCTTTAAGGCGGAAAGCCCTCGGCACACACACACACACACACACACAGACACACGGGTAAATACATTGCAGGTACGTCGAGGCGGGCGCATAGAACGGGAGCGATGCAGCCTCTTTGTGGAGAGAAACATCTGCAGCGGTTGAACAAAGGAGCGTCGGAGGGGCTGAATGGAGGAGGGAAGGGGCCTATGAATGGCAGCGCGAGTCGATGAATGGAAGAGAGGAAGAGGACGTGGTGGCGCACAAACACCCCCCCCCCCCACTCCCCTTCTCCTCTCCTCTCCCTCCCCTCCGCGGTGGCGTGGGATTGGTGGGTTTCAGCGAGCCCCCTGCCCCTGCTCCAGGCGGGTTGGGGTTACCCGCCCTCCTCCTCCTCCTCCTCCTCCTCCTCCCCCTGTTTGCTGCTGTAAGGAGTGGCCCTGCTTGTGAATGAGCCTGGGCGACCGCAGAATGTGAATGAAAGCGCCGTTGGCGGAAAAAGGCACAGCGAGACGGAGCGGGGAAAGACTGAATGGGAAGGAGAAGTGGGGAAAAAAGGGTGAATGGGAACCCGGTTTGAGAGGACGGGAGCGAGGGGGGAAAAGAAAGAAGGGAAAGAGTGAAACTACGTTCACGTCCAACGGCGTACGTTATGGAGTCGTGTGTATGGTCCCAGCTGCAGTGTGCTCCCCCAATATTGTGTGCGTGTGTGTGTGTGTGTGTGTGTGTGTGTGTGTGTTTGTGTGTGCGTGTGTGTGCATCGTCTCTCCGTCCACACTGCTCCCCCTCGTGTATGCAGGGGAGGAGGAGGAGGAGGAGGAGGAGGAGGAGGAGGAGGAGGAGGCTGGAAATGACAATGCCCGGACTGCAGTGGCTTGCTCTGTGAGCCAATGGGAACCTCCTCTGCCTAACACACACACACACACACACACACACACACACACACACACACACACACTGTCCTCCCTGTGAAAGCTTCAGCGCCGTGCTCAGAATAATAACCAGGTTACCCGGGCAACCAGGCTGGTACGAAGCAGGGATGATCGATGCTCCTGGCCCTGATAAAGTGTGTGTGTGTGTGTGTGTGTGTGTGTGTTTTAAGGTGTATGCGTGTCAAGGTTTGTTCCTTGGTCCACCTCCCGTTCACCCGTAAATATAGGGAGTACACACATTAGAACTGGTTAGCTGTTCTGCTGTTAATATGTGTTTTTGTGGCCGCCTGAGCCGGTAATTGTAAGCGCATCGCTGTCAACATGTTGACGTGGAACGTGCGTGTGCGTGTGCGTGTGCGTGTGTGTGTGTGTGTGTGCGTGCGTGTGTGTGTGTGTGTGTGTGTGAATGAGTGCGGTGTGCTTTACTGAATGACTCTCCTCTGGATGACAGTGTACGCCCTTGGCGCTGAGAGCAGAGCCAGGCAGACAGGCAGGCAGGCAGGCTCCCTGAGTCACACACTAATGCTGGTAATGGAACCATTGGAGGCACAGACGCAGGCCGGCCCATAGCTTCCCACCTCGTTCCCGCTCCCTGGAGAACCCATTTTCCCTCTCCCCCTCCCCCTCCCTCCCCCTCTCCGTGATGTAAGTGGGCACAGCATGGACGCTGGTGCGTAGGGCTTCTGCTTGGCACGTCTCCGTAGCCCCCTGGATCAAATCAAAGACGCCCCGTGGCCAGGGGGACGTCTGCACCCGCCGTCTGCTTCCCATCGGCCGTTTGACGGTGTCCTGGAACCTTCAGGGTGACAGTTGGCTCCGGAAGGGGGGGGGGGGGGGGGGGGGGGGCAAATGTCTGCATAAGTGAAGTACGCACAGCTCAACCCCCCTGAGCTCCTCGTGTAGCTAGGAGACCAAGCAGCAGGAGCAGTCCTCCTTACTGTACACGCAGCAGAGGAGAGACCGGGTGAGGGAGGGGGGAGGGAGACCGGACAGGCTTAGACTGGGAGCCCAGGAGAAAGACTGTAGGAGCCAGACAGGGGTGAAAGAGCTCGGAGACACTGGGGGGGGGGGGGGGGTTGGGGAGACTAGGGGGCGACTGGGGGGGGCGACAGGGGGAGACTGAGGGAGAGTCGGAGAGACTAGGGGGGACTGGGGAGACTGGGGGAGAGACTGGGGGGGACTGGGGGAGAGTTGGAGAGACTAGGGGGCACTGGGGAAGACTGGGGGGGACCGGGGGAGAGTCGGGAGAGACTGAGGGGGACTGGGGGGGGGGCTGGGGGAGACTGGGAGAGTCTGGGGGGGAGACTGGGTGCCGCGCAAGGGAGTCTCCGTCTTTGTCCAAATGGTGACTGTCTGTGACAGAGTGCATATCTCCAAGACACGGGGAGAGACGGGGGCGGCTCGTGGTGAGTCACAGCACGCGCCGGCGTGGATCAGCCCTGAAAAACGTGTCCTCACAGGGTGACACACACTTCACTCACCACGTCGAAATGTATGCGCGCGTGCGTGCGTGCGTGCGTGTGTGGCCGTGCGACCTTGTCACCTGGGGCGGTCGCATGACTCATAGGAAATTGGAGCCCTCTCGTTGTAGCTTATACAATTGCCATTCTACCTGTTGTGTAGATTTAGAGAGCGAAGGATTACCCGTTTCTGGTAGTTTTAGAGAGAGAGAGGGCTAGTGTGTGATGGAGAGAGAGAGAGAGAAAGAGAGAGAGATGAAGGAAAGAACAGCACTAGTGGACTGAGAGTTAGATAGATGGATAGTAAAACTAATAAGGGCTGTCCTCAAACGTAGGCTGACGTCATGGAGGTTCACGAGCCCCATCCACTCCAGCAGACACCCGCCATGTCCACTGCTAAGTGCCTTTGATTGGTGAACTGTCTCTCACGTCGTGTGTGTGCGTGTGTGTGTGCGTGTGCGTGTGCACGTGCGCGTGCGTGCTGCAGGCTGGTAAGAAGAGGGAGAACGAGACGATTGCCATTCAGCCTCCTCTGGCATCATTAGGTTATCCTGTCGGAGGAGATGAAATGCTGCCCTCTTTTCTCTCTCTCTCTCTCTCTCTCTCTCTCTCTCTCTCTCTCTCTCTCACTCTCTTATTTATCTTGAGATCTCCCTCTGTCTCGCCTCCCCCCCCCTTTCTTCCCCCCTTTCCAGCCTGGCAAACGGCAGGGCTGTGACAGCTCCCACTTGTTGTCTGAAGGCCAACCCCGCTCTTAAGAGGAATAGTTTACTTTTGAAAGGAAGTTTATAGAAATAGTTTACTCTATTCTCCTAAAAGGAACAGAGGGTTGTTTTGTTTTTTGTTTGGCAGATCCAAACCTTGTTGTGACTTGTTTCGTCATCACCCTTTTTTCGGGCTCGGTTGTCAACATGCTTCCATGAAATACGTAAACAAACAGAATCGTAGATTGCACGAGAGGGTTTGTTGAACTCCACAATAGAGGGGCATTTCAAAAGCTCCGTAGAAAGGCATCGGTATTTTTTTTCTAATTAGCTAAATATCTAAGGCATTTGAAAAGTCGTGCGTTGTTGTAAAGAAGACGCCTCTTTGTGAGTTTGACGACGAACACAAAGCTGTATGAATTTATTTCAAGCCGCTGTCTACCACAGCTTTCAAAAGGTAAACAGACCGTTGACATGCCCAGAACGAGCTGTCGACAGCGGTTGTCAAGCTTGTCTGATTTAGGTTTTTTTTGGTAAGCGAGGACGTTTGACGGGGGCTCTGCATCGTGTGCTGCCCCCGGGGCGTCACACACTCGTCATCACAAAGCTCCTAAAGAGGGATAGCCCGCGCCCAGGTAAAGGCGTGTGTGTGTGTGTGTGTGTGTGTGTGCGTGCGTGTGTGTCTGTCTGCGTCAGCGTTGACCTCTCTGCGTTGCTGTACACTGACGCACAGTTTTTGCTGAATCATCTCTCTCTCTCTCTCTCTCTCTCTCTCTCTCTCTCTCTCTCTCTCTCTCTCTCTCTCTCTCTCTCTCTCTCTCTCTCTCTCTCTCTCTCTCTCTCTGTGCGCGTGCGTGTGCGTGTTTGCGAGAGAGAGCATTGAGTGATGGGTTATTACAGTGAGTGCGTAGGCTGTAGCAGGTGCAGGGTGAGGTGCAAATAATACATGATATTGTTGAGAATGCAAGCGGAGAAAACTGCAGAACACTCTCACACACTCAGGATTTGTCCTACAGGGGCTCAGAGATCCCAAGGGTTCACATGTGGTTGCTCTTTTTAGTCCAAACACACCCACACACACACACACACACACACACACGTATGACTACGACGCTCCTTCCATTAGCGAGCGAGGCCCCTCTCTCTCTGTCTCTCAGCAGCAGGTGAAACCATGTGTCGCCACGTCTTCTCCCCCCTAACTCTTCCTCCTCCTCCTCCTCCACCAACTTTTTATCTCACTGTATGTCTGTCACTTCTGTTGCATTTCTGCCATTGTCATTGTGCGCACTCTCTCTCTCTCTCTCTCTCTCTCTCTCTCTCTCTCTCTCTCTCTCTCTCTCTCTCTCTCTCTCTCTCTCTCTCTCTCTCTCTCTGTGTCTCTCTCTCTTTCTCTCGATGTGTGTCTCTCTCTCTCTCTCTCTCGCCCTCCCTCGTTCCGTCTCTAAATGTGCGATGGGAGCAGATTCGGCACGGTCGTAATGTTCTTACTCAACTCTCGCACCCCGCCCTCTCTCTACCTCACACACACACACACACACACACACACACACACACACAAATGCACACACTCGAAGAGGGGCCGCGCTAGAATCACCATGGCGACGTGGCGCTGCCGATAGGGTTGCAGAGGCAGCCGTGTCAAAACGCTGAGCCATCCCTCCCGCTCCGGTCACGTCTCCATGACAACAAGGTATCGGCGACGGCGGGGGTTGCGTGTGCGCGCGTGCGCATGTGCGCGTCAGCAGTCGTGTAGGTCAAGGACTTGTAAGTCAGATGAATAGGTAATCACATGGTGTCGGCAGCGAGCCAATGGGATCGATAAGGCACGGCGAGCAGGGGGCTGCTTTCCAGGTTTTTCCCGGCTCCGTTTGGCCGGAGCGGAGAGATGGGGTCGGTTGGTGATTAATAGTGTACGGCACTCGGCAGGATCCCCTGCGGCCTGGACCGGGTGGGCCGAGAGTCAGCCTGACTCCCCCCGGGGAGCGTGGGGGAGGCCACGGGGGAGCGGGCCTGGTCGCCCATCCAGCCAGGCTGCCGGGAGTGGGAGACCCTGGTCGCTCCCAGGCTCCCTGGCCCACACACGGAGCCTGAGGCCACTGCTGTGGTCCTGGTCCGTTCCCTGTCGGAGGGGAGAGGGGGAGGGCGTGCGTGGGGATTTGAACCTCTGCCGTCAGGGTCAGGGTGTTCCACCGCTAAACCAGCGGATCCCCTCCAGGCCAACAACACAGACATAGGTGGGCTCTTAGAGATATCCAGTTACAGTTTGTTGCTGAATGTTTTAGCTTAACTTGTTTCAGTCTGCTGTTCAGCTGGTTTTAGCTTTGTTTAGTTGTGTCAGTCTGCTGTTCAGCTTGTCAAACCACTAAGTCTGACTGTTCTTTTAAACCTGGTTCCCTAATTAAAAACTCTCTATCTCTTTCTCTCTCTCTCTCTATCTCTCTCTCTCTCTCTCTCTCTCTCTCTCTCTCTCTCTCTCTCTCTCTAGAGAGGGAAATTGGGATAAAGAGGAGGAGGAGGAGGAAAAGAGAAAGGGATGAGAGGGAGTTTTTTGATTACTGCAGCCTCACGTTTGGGGATTATCTCTTGAGGCTATACTGGAGCTTTTGTTCTGGCCTCTTAGGATTAACGACTTGCTCTGGAGCGTGTGTGTGTGTGTGTGTGGGGTGTGTGTGTGTGTGCACGCACGTGTGTTTAGAACACTGTAGCCTATATTAGCCTATACCCTAGGGTCAGGGGCAGCTGGTGTGATGTTTAATGTTTTTAACCTGAGAAGCAGGGCAAACATCATACACACACACACACACACACACACACACACACACACGAGTTATTATTTCTGCACAAGTTCACAGTTGTGTTAAAGCGGTCCCTGATTAAATGTTCGGTCGGTTGAGGTTGACCAGCTCTGCAAGCCAATATGAAAAAGTACAAACTCTTAACAAGTTTTTTTTTTTCTTTTCTCCAAACCGGTTGACTTAGCAGAGGTATCCTCTTGTTGTTGCCATGGCGACGCTCTCTCCACCCCACCCCCCCCCCCCACTCCTTTCCACCCCCCCCCCCCCCTTGTGAGAGTATTTATTTAGAACTCCTTGTTATCCGTCTTCGTTTGGGTTTAACAAGGAGAAGGGCTGTTTGGAGAAGCGAGCCGTCGGCCGCGGCTAACGGGGCTAACACATGACTCATCTGAACACGGAGCCCTGGAGAGACCGCGGCGGCGTGCTGCGCCGTCTGACCTACACCTGACGGGGAGAGAGGTACAGCCAGGCAGAGAGAAGAGGGGGGAGAGGACGAAGGAGGGGGGAGAGGACGAAGGAGGGGAGAAGTGACGGAGAGAGAGAGAGGCAGACAATTTCACTGCAGGACTTATCACAAATCCCCGGTCCGGGATAGTTGCCAGGCCCTGTGTCCCCATGCAGATTAGAAACCTCACAGCGCCACTCACACACACACACACACACACGCACACACACACACACACACACACACACACACACACACAGACACACACAGACACACGCTGACCCACCGACATCTGTATTTACCGTTGGCTCTGTGGGCCCAAACTTCACCGTAGTTGTGCCCTTGAAGACCCATACTTTTTAGCGCGTGCAGGCAACCGTTGGGGCCAGGCACCGTTAGCCTGGTGGGGGCTTCGTTGTACTCTAAGGCCGCTGCAGCCAGGCCTGCTGCCACAGGTCCACGTCAGCAGGGTGACTGTCCTCAGGCCTGACTGACGGCTGACGTCCGGCTCGTGGTCGCCCACTCTTAACCCTCTTCACCTATGAGATGATAAAATAGCGCCACGTAAGAGAAACGTGGTCAGTCCTAGCATGTCAAAGTGAAACGCTCTGTGATGCCGTGGCTCCAGCGGGGGTTGGTTCCGCCGTGACAGGAAGCTACACGTTTGGCAGCGCTCCGTTCGTTTTTGTCCCAGGTGC
>JAPMUY010000392.1:12500-15145 GCA_026901105.3 Galaxias olidus | reverse complement strand
GGGAGGAAGAGGTAGAAAAGATGAGGGGGCGGACGACGGGGCCGCCAACCTAAACATCTTCAGAGGAGCGTTGGGGCCCGGGGGGGGGGGGGGGGGGGGGGTTGGGGGTGACGCAGGCGACGGAGCCCACGAGAGGGCGCAGCGCTGGGCCGCTCCCGTCTGACTGTAGGCCTGTGCCAGCGCTGCCGGCGGAGCCCCCGCCACACGGCCCGGAGCAGAATTTCACAGGCATGCCGGGAAACGATCTTTCATGCTCACAGTAAAAAAAGAGAAGACTATGAAAAGTACCATAACCTAGCGCCTGGTAGGAAAAGAGAGAGAGAGAGAGAGGGAGAGGGAGAGTGCGAGAGAAGGAGAGAGAGAGAGAGAGAGGGAGAGAGAGAGAGAGAGAGAGAGAGAGAGAGAGGAGTCCCCCATTACCACCTCCCTCCCTTTTTTTTTTTTTACGATCTGGTTTAATCTCCCAATGAAAGCCATCAAGAAGAAGAGAGGGCCGTTATGGGATGTCATTACTTAGTCTGGGTGGCAGATCCCCCATCCCAGCTGGCTGGCCAGGGACTTCCTCTGAGAGCGAGGGGGAAGCGCAGAGCAACGCCCGCGCAGGGGGGGGGGGGGGACGGCCGTGCGGATGTCAGAAGAGAGAAGGAGAGATGGGGTCTGTCATACGAGGGATAAAGAAGACTTTCAGCCGGTGAGAGAGAGAGAGAGAGAGAGAGAGAGAGAGAGAGAGAGAGAGAGAGAGAGAGAGAGAGAGAGAGAGAGAGAGAGAGAGAGAGAGAGAGAGAGAGAGAGAGAGAGAGACACACACTCAGACCTCCGGGGCACAGCATACCTATGATTGTCCGCATGTCCCCCCAGCCCGTCCTGCTCTCTAGACAGGCAAAGCCAGCTCCTCGTTCACCTCCGCCCCAGACCCCCTGGCTGTGCCCAGGCCACCTCCCTCCCCACTGCCAGCCTGCTGGGGAGTCACAGTGTGACTGAGGGTGAGGGGGATGGAGGGATGGAGGGAGGAGGGAGGGGGTTGGTCTATTTAAAGGTGACTTCCTGTATAGGCAGGGACGGGCTGGGTGCGGGCACAGCGATGCCCTCTACACCGCCGACACCAGATACGTCTGAAACGGATACGGTTACGAAAGGTGCGCGCGCGCGCACACACACACACACACACACACACACACACACACACACACGCTCGGTCAAAACGCCGCGTGTCAGGGCCCCTGGGATCAATAGCGGAAACCCGACTCGCAAATTGCCTTTTTGGTTCCTCAACGATTTCCTGATCATCTTTTGTTTAGCCGGGCTCTCCGGGACGGGACGGCAGGCTAACGAGCCCCCCTAGAGGAGGACCGGGGGGGCCGGGGGGGGGGCCCGGGGGGGGGCCGGGGGGCAACGGAGACGTTAGAGTGCCGCTCTGCTGACACACGGCTACATGAGGAGGGCACACACACACACACACACACACACACGTTTGTGTCAACACACACTCGCGCAGACACCGGACCACTCAAGTGGAGATATTGTAAATCTGCACCAGCAGTAATGCTCGCAAAGTGGTACAAATAGTCTCTCAAGTAGACGCATGCATCTTTGAGGAGACACACTCAATCAAACTGACGCGCGCGCGCACACACACACACTCACACACACACACACAGCGGGTTCTGCTTGCACCAATCACAGCTGGGACGCTGCAGCTCTTGGCCCCGGCCCGGTCTCCTGGTTTTTTCTGCGCCGTTAGCTGTTACGCAAGCGAAACCTGACCAAGCCCTGGTGATTCAGAACCAGGGGCGGCTCATCCTTTATTCACGAGCGGGCCTGCTTCATTGAGCCTTATTTATTTCACCCCCCCCCCCTCTCATGCCCTCCCTCTTCCTCCCCATACTCCACATCACACTGCCCTGCCAGGACAGACGAATGCGGTGAAACCAAGTCCCAACTACCGCGCGTCCCCGTGAACTTTACTCCGTCAAAGAGTATCTGTGTGTGTGTGTGTGTGTGTGTGTGTGTGTGTGTGTGTGTGTGTGTGTGTGTGTGTGTGTGTGTGTGCGAGTGTGTAGACGTGTGCTTGTGTGTGTGTGTGTGTGTGTGTGTGTGTGTGTGTGTGTGTGTGTGTGTGTGTGTGTGTGTGTGTGTGTGTGTGTGTGTGTGTGTGTGTGTGTGTGCTGTTTGCCATCGCATATCTCAGGTATCTTTTTTTGCATGGGCAGGTTTACATTCAGACACTGTTTTGAATGTTCCTCTTCAGCTGAACCCTGATAAGTGACGGTGTTCATCACTAGAGCAAATAAGAGGACGCTCCAGAGTCTCTCCCCCCAAGCTCCAGAGTCTCTCTCTCAAGCCATCTGTAACGGCCTCCGTAACACTAACGCCCAGCGCGTGGACACACTGCCAGACGGCAGCAACGCTCTGGTTCTCCTACACTGCCTGGACTCATTCAGACACACACACACACACACACACACACACACACACACACACACACACACACACACACACACACACACACACACACACGAGGGAGAACATACTATGACGCTCTCTACGCACATGTCTGCAATTACACACGGAGGACGCAGGTTGACCAGCGCAATAATGAATAGCACTCATAGATATTACTATTTCTATTAACAAACAGGCACACA
>JAPMUY010000392.1:2500-7500 GCA_026901105.3 Galaxias olidus | reverse complement strand
GGGGGATCGATGAGGGCCGCCTAAATATAGCCCCCCAGCGTGACAAAACACACCGCAAATCTGCCGATACAGCTCTCTGCGCAAAACGGGGCCGCTCGGACCTGCTCCTGTGGATAACGGATGGCTCTCCCTGTCTGCTGGAGCGACTAGTCCGCAGCGTCGCTCTGGCGTCACTCCCCAGGGCTTATCGAACGGGAAGGAGGGGGGGTCATAAGGTCACCAGCAGCCCTGGAGCCATCCGGTCCGACCCAGCCATTCCTCTCTGTCACAGGGGTTAGCCGATGCCAACGGGCAACGCCGTAGCACGCTAACGCCGTTAGCACGGCCAAGCTATAATATATATATATATAAGGCCGGCGCCAGCCCGGGAATACGGATGGGAACGCCGGGGCATTGAGTCTGTGAAGGGAGCGGCAGCGCCGGCGTAATGGCACCGAAACACTGGCGAGTAAAAGGGGGGACGCGGTGTGAAGGCTAGGATGGAGAGTGGGTGTTCATTAATGCACCCACGTTCACACCCATCTAGCAGGGTCCTGTCCCCCCCCCCCCCCCCCCCCCCCCCCCCCCTTTCATCACGGCTCACAGAGACGGGCGGCTAATTGATCGGCCGACGGTCCAGGAGGAATGGCACGGAGAGAGAGAAGCAATGGCCGCTCATGACAACGCATAATGCCTACCGCAGAGGACTTATGTGTGTGTGTGTGTGTGTGTGGACGGCTCGTCGAAACGGTTGTGCACGGAGAGCGCGAACGCCTGCCCAAAGCGCGCAAAGCCCCACCAGGCACCCTCGTCGCTACACGCGGTGTTATAAAGATCTCAAGAGAGAGCAGCGGCTCGGATTATGCAAAACCCGTCACCCCGCTCCCAGGGTGTGAATTATGGGAGCGAAAGAAGCACGGAAGCAGAGGAGAGAGAGAGAGAGAGAGAGAGAGAGAGAGAGGGGGGGGGGGCGTTGGGATCAATGTGGGGAGTTCCATAATGCCTGTCTCTTTCTTCTGCAGCTCTTTTCTCCTTTTTTCCGTCATGCTGTTTTCCTCCGTTTCCTGAAGAGGTCCTTTCTAAAGCCAGCGGCTTGTGAACAACATGTAAACGTCAACGACGGCACTCAGATGGCGGAGGGGAGGGGGGGGGGGGGGGGGGGGCAGAGGGAAGCGGGAGGGCACAGTCACCTGGCTTTTGCCTTCAGGTCCAGGGAAGCCATTGAGACGCAAATGAACTGGCCACAAAAGCCCTGCCATTTAAATGTAAAGGAAGGGACGGAAAGAGAGAGAGGGGAGAGAGAGAGAGAGAGAGAGAGAGAGAGGGGGGGGGGGGGGGGGTGTTAGGGGATAGGCATGCGCTTAGCTCATAGTTCAAACCCTCAAAACAAACAGGCCCTGCCTGTTTGGACTACATTACTGTGTGTGTGTGTGTGTGTGTGTGTGTGTGTGTGTGTGTGTGTGTGTGTGTGTGTGTGTGTGTGTGTGTGAGTGTGTGTGTGTGTGTGTGCGTTTGTGCAAACGCCGCGTCGCACTCTTCCCCCACAATCTGCTGCTCCTGGAGGTGGGGGGACTCTCCGATTCGGCCCCGGGGGTTTGGTGTCGGCATTCGCCCCCCCCCCCCCCCCCCCAAGTGACGTACAGGGCCTGTGGCTCGACCAGAGCGGCCCATCTCATTGGGCGCTAACCCCACGGCCATACAAACCCATTCCAAAGCCCCGTGGCTCCATGGCTGTTTGATAACAACGGACACACGGTGGCTTTGGGTGATGCTGAGCCCACACCTCCACCACCTCCTTGGCCTCCTGCACACCCTCCAGACGGCCCATTCCAAAGAGGCTCCTGTGTGCGATATTCCGTCTTTTTTTGGAACCGCCTCTTCTCTCGGAGCGTATGAGTGTGTGTGGTGGGGAGGGTTGATCGGGGGACGGGGTGGGGGTGGGGCGGGGGGGGGGGGGGGGGATTAATTGTCTCTTGTGCTTTGCATCTGATTGGAGTTTGGGCTGCTCTCGCAAGTCCACTAGAGGAACAGAGAGGTAATTAAATGTGAGCAGACTTGCGTTGGGTGTGTGTGTGTGTGTGTGTGTGTGAGGGGAGAATAATTCCCTGTTCTTGTCAAACTGGGTCTCATGCACGTCTGCTCCCCAGGGTTCAGTGGCCCGTACAACAACCCGCTCTGCTAGCTCTAATTGTTAGCCTAGTGTGTGTGTGTGTGTGTGTGTGTGTGTGTGTGTGTGTGTGTGTGTGTGTGTGTGTGTGTGTGTGTGTGTGTGTGTGTGTGTGTGTGTGTGTGTGTGTGTGTGTGTGTGTGTGTGTGTCTACCCGACGTGACCACCTCTTAATCTACGTGTTCGGGTGTGATGTCCGTGTGGCAGCGGGTTGCCGTGTGAACGCGGCCTGCCCCCTCCGGAGCGTTTCCACGGCAGCTAATTAGGAAACACGGGTCGTGACGGGGCGACCGCACCCCCCCCCCCCTACCCCTCTCTCCCCAACACAATCTGCCGAGATCACAGAGACTGAGAAAGGAATGAAGACCGCCGCGCAGACCAGCCGAGGAGGAGGAGGAGGAGGAGGAGGGTGCTGAGACAGACAAAATGGAAGGTGGGGTTGGGGAGACAGAGACGGAGACGGGGATCAGAACAAGGAGGAAGAGGAGGAGGAGGAGGAGGAGGAGGAGGGTGCAGAGACAGACAAAATGGAAGGTGGGGTTGGGGAGACAGAGACAGAGACGGGGATCAGAACGAGGAGGAGGAGGAGGAGGAGGAGGAGGGTGCAGAGACAGACAAAATGGAAGGTGGGGTTGTGGAGACAGAGACAGAGACGGGGATCAGAACGGAGAGCGATGGAGAGGAGGAGGATCAGACTGAACACGTGGTCCTGAAGGCATCAGGGGGGACTGCCTATGTGTTTGTGTGTGTGTGTGTGTGTGTGTGTGTGTGTGTGTGTGTGTCCTCACTCTGTCTCCCACAGCCCCGTGCAGAATGTCTCACCCACCGCGCCCCACGCCCCAGCCATCAGCCCAGACCCCAGAGGTCACACCGACCCTCCGCCAGCCTTACCGGTGGCGACCTTTGGCTTTTGACACAGACAGGAATCTGGCGGCAGTTGTCAGCAGCCGGGGGGCCGGGGGCGGGGGGGGCAACGACCCTTTGACCCCCCGCAGAGGACCCCGGTCATTTCCACCCGACATGTTAGGATGGGTCTCGCTCGGGTGTGAGGCCAGGAATGTGTGTGTTTGTGTGTGTGTGTGTGTGTGTGTGTGTGTGTGTGTGTTCTTGCTGGTTAGTAAGTGTGTGTGTGTGTGTGTGTGTGTGTGTGTGTGTGTGTGTGAACAGTTACCTAACAGAGAACAGCAAGGAAGCATCGCGGCTTTGATACCGGACATATTCAACCCATAGCTGGCAGACCCAACCTCCAGCCTGTGTGGCTCAGCCCCCGGTCCCCGGTCCCCCCCTGGCCCCCGCGTGCCGGGCCGACCCGACACTCCGTTAACAAACCCACTGAGCTCATCAGCGCAGGCTCATAAGTCTCTTACGACGGCCCGTGACACGCCTCGCTGTCGGGGCGCGCGACGAGCGTCCGTTCTGCGTTGCCGACTTTTGGGACGAGCTTCGCGAGTCGACGCGACGCCTTTGCGGGCTCCACGTCTGGCTGAGTACCCCCCCCCCCCGGCCTGTCGGGGCCGTTGGGGTGCACTGGGTGGATGGCTGAGGTTTAGCTAATGTAATTAGAGGAGGAATGACGTCTGGAGCCGGCACGCCTCGCCACGTTTAATGACCGTTCTATCATTAGGGGCTGTGTGTGTCGCCATACCATAGACACACACACACACACGCGCGCGCGCGCACACGCATACTTTGGAATGATAAACACACACACACACACACACACACGCATACTTTGAAATGGTAAACACACGCATACACTCACACACAAACACACATTATGCAAACACACATAAACACACACACATTATGGATACGGAGAGCAGGAGCCAGAGAGCGGGGGGAGGCCTACACACGTACACAGCTCAAAGAGGGCCATCTTTTCAGCGAGCGTCAACACAGTCAGCGCCGATTAGGCTAATTAATTCATTTGTGGGGTTCAAGTTTCAATTTCATCAGTTTAAATTGGATAATTAACATCCAGCTTTCTAGGGGACCCGTTACTCGTTTTGGTTTAACCCCTCCCCACAAAAAAAAAACAGACTCGCACACACACACACACACACACACACACACACACACACACACACACACACACACACACACACACACACACACACACACACACACACGGTTTTTACTGGCTCGCCCAGCGTTGGCGCGACGTGGCTAATTAACGCCGCACGTCTGGGACTAGCGCAATCGCAATCAGCCCCCCCCCCCCCCCCCCCTCCTCCTCCTTCCCCCCCTCCCCTCCCCAGGCTCTCTAATCAGAGGTGAGCAATTGGACGGAAGTGGGAGTGACAGCCAGCAGCACCACACACCTGTGGAGCTCACTTCCTGAGCGGTGGGCTGCTGGCGGGTGGGGTCGAGAGAGGGGGCGGGGCCGGCGTCACTCGACTCGTTGTGTTCGACGTCGGGAACGATTATAGAATTCCTCCATATTACAAACGAGATAACCATAAAGTATTGCCTGCCAGGCTACCTGACAGGTTATCACGTTAGACGACTGGAGACTGGCGGAGGGGCGGGAGGGAGGGGGGGGGGGGGGTTCAGTGGAAGGGCAGACACAGAGATTTAGAAGGCATTGGGAAGAGCGGTGTGGGGAGAGGGGGAGACGTGGACACAGTCCAGACTCCTATTGGTCCACAGCTCTCATTAGTGGTGTTTTGAGCGTGGGTGAGCGTGTGAATTTATCACCACGTGTGTGTGTGTATGTGCGTGTGTGTGTGTGTGTGTGCGTGTGTGCGTGTGTGTGAATGGGCTCCAGATGCCCTTCCCCGTGACAGCTACCCAGCTTGTTACACACCGTGCCACCGGGGGTAAGCAGGGGGTCAAAGGGCGCGGGCGGCTGCTT
>JAPMUY010000391.1:125000-151587 GCA_026901105.3 Galaxias olidus | reverse complement strand
CACCTCCTCGCCCCCACAGAGCACCAGGAACTCCTTTGCCGACAAAAGAAACTCTTCTTTTCCTTTGGCTTGAGTCACAGTTAGGGTGTTCGGGGACTTCCTTGCTTTCGTTTGGCGTAAATACTTGTCCTTTTAGGTAGAGTGTTCAACTTTGACCTGGTTTTTTTATTTTTTGACCTTTCGTTCCAGGGTTGGACTCCCCCTGCGACCCTGACACGCCGAGTTACGGTCAGGGGTTTACTGGAAATAAACTCTCACTCTCTCTCTCTGCAAAAACACACCTACATATTCCCTCTCTTGCTCTCTCTCTCTCTCTCTCTCTGTCTGTCTGTCTGTCTCTCTTTCTGTCTCTCTCTCTCTCTCTGTCTGTCTCTCTCTCTCTCTCTGTCTCTCTCTGTCTCTCTCTCTCCTGAGGACGGTCGCCACGGCGACCTGTTACTGTAGCAGCAAAGAGACTGGCCATAAAATGGATGAGCCCCTTTCCAGTTACCTAGTGCAGGATTATCGGAAGGCCTTTTAATCTCTCCTGGTGTTCCTTAAACAATCATTACTCTTGGTAAAGGCCAGGCCCTCTGCTCTGTAGCCTTGTTAAGTGAATCGGTATGCATGGCTTGAGAAGATGTTGAAATCTTTTTCTTTTTTTTTTCTCGGTTAATTTTTCCTTCGTCAACTTCAATGTAGATTAGGCATACCTGCGGCTGCCGGGGCTCTGGTGAAAGTAGGTGGAATTTGCGTTAGTTGTGGCAGAGAATTATTATTCTTTTTAAATCGACACGAATCTAGACAGAAA
Source organism: Galaxias olidus (assembly GCA_026901105.3). Taxonomy (NCBI): domain Eukaryota; kingdom Metazoa; phylum Chordata; class Actinopteri; order Galaxiiformes; family Galaxiidae; genus Galaxias; species Galaxias olidus. The sequence continues at coordinate 150,797 of JAPMUY010000391.1, read as the reverse complement.
TGGTTGCGCTTCCTCTTGGTCGCGTAGTGTTTTTAGTGCAAATGGATTTACCGAGGCAGTGGAAGGCACCCCCCCCCCCTCCCTCCCGGTAAACTGATGTGTGTTTTTGAAAAAGAGGATCGTAAGTCATTATGCTCGTAGTATAGCTTTTATCACTGAGCAAACCTTTCGGATTAATTTCAACAATTACCCAACCTATCTAACGCAGTGTGTTTCATCTGCCAGGGAGGAGATAAGCCGCTTATCTTCTTATAAAGTCATGTTGCGTGATCGGAATTCCGAGCACATGCTCCTGTGACTGCAGGCGAAGAGTTGTGGCGTTTACTCTTGTCAGCACACTGCGTCACTGCAGGCCACAGAACTCGACCTGTTTGAAAAAGATAAATGATGTGAATTTAGCCTCCAACCAGTCCTTGAGCAATCATATCCCGTCCCCTCAATTTATAGTTTAAATAGTAGTGTGAAATATATGCCTTTCCCCCAGTCAGTGCAAACAACTGACCAAATAGAGGGGTAAAGATAGATTTGTTCAGATTTACTTTTATTTTTTCGCACATTGTGCAATGGGGGGGGGGGGGGGAAAATTGATTTACAGAGTATTTTTTTTTCACTCCTGCCTGGAAGAAAAACAAGCCAGCAAGCAATTCAAGCCAGCTACAGGTCGTGACTAATTATGCAAAATCCCTGAGAGAAAAAAAAGGAAGTTGGAAATGCTGAATCTGACCTTCGATTTTTCATTTCCCCAGTGAGTCTGTGGCTGCCGAACAAAGCTACCGTGCCTTTATTGTGGTAATTAACGAAGGCATTAAACTCAGACCTCAAAACAAGACCCTTTTTTAACGTGGGTCCCCTTTTGCTTCCTGCTGGCACGGTGCCAAGGGCAACTAGCAACCTGGGAAACGAAGAAAAAAAACACACCTCGTTGCAAAATTCTGACTCGTGTTTTCACCTCCCTACCTCTCCCCCCTCTCCCCCCCTGAAAAAAAAGCCACTAAAAGGAACCTCCACACGAGACGAGTCATTATTTTCTGCTGAGGCAACGAGCTACTGGAAAACCACCCCACCCCCTCCGGAGGATTTAGTAGATTTTCACAGTGAATGTCACAAACTTTCTCTGACCTTTTGATACTGCTCCCCTACTTAACGGTTGTTAATCGTGTAATAGCCATTGAGTCAGCTAACAGTCACGCTTTAGTCATATTTTAACGGTACAGCGCTACAGTGATACGGTCTGGAGTTCTGCTTGCCTTAGTAACAACATAGAGAGAAGTCCTTACCCTGAAATATCCCTCCACCTGCTTTACTCTCCTATACTAAAATACCTAATCAATATAACTGATTGATGCGCATGCCTTATTTATCCGTAGTACCAGCATTGTTTTAGGGGAAAAAACATTTTCCCTTTAACAGTAGTGATATAATGCAAAAACAATGATGGTGTAGCTATTCCATATTAGCAGATGTACAGTATGAGGGTAGAAATGCTTTGATCTGGATTTGGTTTATGCACATGTTGTCATTGTGGTTTGTGAATGAAGAGGAAGGAGGTTACCTGAAACGTGTGTGAGTAAGGACGTTTAACCCTCTATGGTACAGTGTTGCCTCTAGGTCACATTCCCAGAAGTCTTTAAAGTTTCAAACACCCCGCTGTGGCTTTCGTCTTGAAATATGCTCTCCAGTCTTCCTCTTCTTAAGCCCGAGCTGTCGAATTTGATGAAGAAGCAGAGCCTCCATTTGGGTGTCTTGTCGACTGATGTCAGCAGACCCCAGAGGATTAAAAAAGCATTGCTTCATTGGTGTTGTGGGAGCGAGTGGGACAGGTGAAATCTATACCTACGTGTGTATCTATGACCATAGAATACAGAGTTAACACGACATATCGTTAGATAAACGTCGTCTAACAAAAAACCAGGAGCCCTTAATTCTGCAGCAACTTCCCCTACTTACTCAAAATCGCATATATTGGAGAGTGAGGCAGAAAAGTGGCTTTGACCATAGAGTACAGCGTTGAGGCCCCATTAGCTAACGCCACATATCGTCTGATAGATGTCGTCTAACAAAAAACCAGGAGCCCTTAATTCTGCAGCAGCTACCCTTACTTACTCAAAATATATAGGAGAGTGAGGCGGAGAAATGGCAGCAGTCCATCAATTCCTTTCAACACCGTTCACTCTCTCTCAGTCTCTTCTCATCACATTACAGTCATTTAGCAGACGCTTTTATCCAAAGCAACTTATAATGAGATCACAGGGGCAGTCCCCCTGGAGCAATGTGCCTTGCTCAAGGAGACGCTGGTGGTGGTGTTCCCAGGCGGGGCTTGAACTCATGAAATCATTTGTTCTGTATGTTTTTTTTCTTCTCTTTGTGCTTTTTAGTTAGCTTCATTGAGAAAGTCAGTTGGTCAAGATAAATAAACCCTTTTACTGAGCGTTTAAAAGTCGTCATCTTGATTTTCTTTGCCATGGTTAAATTTCTAGATGAAGTAAAACGAGCTGGCTTGTTTTCCAGGACTGGAATCCACACTTCTGTCAAGAAAAAACATTTTTCCTCATGTCTTTGCAAAGTGATGAAGGTCTGCCGGAGCTTTTACAAGTACAGTAGCCCCTAGTTCTCCAAAGGTCTGGTGAAAGTGTGAGTTCGATGGTAAAAACATTCCCCTTTTAAAAAAAAAAAAAGTACTGTTGTTTTCCCAGTTGTGTTTCTTCTCATGTCCGAGGCTAGCTGAGGCTTGGCTAGCAGAGCACAGTGAGTTATGGTCTCCAGGCAGGAAGATACGAAAGACAGTCTTGACACCTAGGGTAGAGCCAAGACGAGAGTGGGTGCGTTAGGGGTTAGGGCATAGGGGTCAAGGGTTAGAGGTTAGGGTTCGGGTTAAGGTATAGTGCACATGATGGCCATATATAGTTGACATGAATCCAAAATGTTTTATTGGTTTTTGTAGTGTTTTTTGTTAGTCAGACAAGATATTTGTTAGCCCTGCTTAGAGATAACCCAAGGTTAACCTTTTGCATTAAACCGAATGGACAGTTTAATTTAGATTTTTCTTAAATGACTTCCCAAATCAATAGATTCTGTTCTACTTCTGATTCGCTGTGAAGCTAATTGCCTTTTTGAGGATGGAAATGATAAGCTGGGCTATCCTGCCAAAGCCTATGGGGCCAAATGCGAGGAGCAACTTTCTCAGTGCTTAGTGTCTGTGTTCCAATTCCAATCAAGGAGCAAACTGCTGCCAAGTCCCATTGATTAAGAAATCCATTTTAATTCCTTTAGGCCTTAGGGATATGTAGTCTTTATGAGGAAAACACACCCTCAAATTAATGAAGGCCGACGCTAAAAGGTTACCAACAAGCCTGTACGGCTCCCTTTGGAAATGTGGTTCGCTCACGTTCCCTCAAAGTGAAAAGCGGATTCTCCTGTCACTACATTTTTTTTATCATTTTTTTTCAGGACGGCTCTCCAAGGAGGGTTGAGATGTGGCCAGAGGGCTGGAGTATGTTTCCCCTTTGTTCCAACACATTACATCAGGCAGGCATTTCAACATGGCAGACGCTGTGGATTCGATCGCCGCGGGGCGCTATGGAAACGGGTGAAGAGGGAGCAGGGAAAGACAGGCGAGGACTGTTGTGAAATCCATACTCTTCCGACAGCCTCTTAATCTTAGATCAATTCAGTCTTGATTCAGTCAAATTAGAAAATTGCATGTTCCCTTGACACAGTAAGAGGTCTGGCAGCAAAGATGCACAAATACTGGTGTGTTGTTACCAATGCCCTTTCCGTACAATCTCAAAAGGACGCTAAGTGTGCATACGTTTAACAATATTGAAGCAGTGTCATGGAGGTTTGTAGTGTGAGTATGAGGGTGCGTTCACAGCAGAGGGTTCCTTGTGTGAGTGCTAGAGAGTCGAACTGTGCCCGTTCCTCTCCCCTCTCTCACAACCCTGTGTCCTCCACCCAAAGATGAAACAAAGGTTAAAGAGCCATCAGTTCCCTGAAGTTCCGCTGTTTGAGTTTGGTTGGAGTGGGCTTGCTGGAGGAGGAGGAGGAGGAGGAGGGATTTGGACTAGGGATGAAAGAAAGAGAGAGGGGTCAACTCCCAGCTCTTGCCACCACTGACTTCTGTCAAACAGCTTCTTTTTTTTTTTACCCTCTTTTTATCTCTCTCCTTTTTCATCTTTGTCACTCTGTCCAAAAGAGGCTCTGGGTTGTTGTGCTGTGAAGCTGAGTGACGGGTTTCTGTGTAATGGAGCTGCTGTCTGTCTAGCCCTGAGAGGACACAGAATGCCCTCTGTGTGTGTGTGAGTGTGTGTGCGTGCGTGCGTGCGTGCGTGTGTGTGTGCCCAATACTTATGGTCAGGCTATGCAGGATGCAACTGGGTGCTGGAAATAGAGACTGTGTGTGTGTGCGTGTGTGCGTGCGTGCGTGCGTGCGCGCGTGCATGTGTGTGTATGAAGATCAGCCTTCAATTTTGTTTGTATTCAATTGTATCACTTAAATCTGAAGAGAACGCTTAAATGTAGAAGCAGCTCAGTGGTGACATGTAAGCCAAGGTGACAAGTTTAATCAAGAATCGTGCCGCGTACATGGACGTTAAAATACTTTGTCGACCGTGCACTGGCACCCAATAACCGTTGTTTCCCCTCGTAACAATCTAATCTCGCTCTAGACTTTCCATAACCGCCCCCACGCTGAGCTCAGCTGTATCTTCTGCTCACCCCCCCTCTCCCCATAAGCCATTTTGCAAGGCCTTAAACTCAACCCATATCACCCCCCTCCTCCCCTTCTAATTCTCTCTCCATAAAAAAAAAAAAGGAAAAGTACTTTTGTCGTTTTTTGGGCCTCTTTTGCCGCGACCCAGACCTGTCTGTGCGGTTTTCCGCGTGGCGGCGGACGATCCGGCACGGTTCACGTCGTATCAAACCTTCTGCGAGTGCTGTCTCAGGCAGTATGGCTCGGGGGGACTGTTGGCACAAGATGGGCAGATTTCTGCTGCTTTTGTGTAAACACGTCACATTTGATTTGGGATGAGGGACGCTGAGCAGAGCTAAGACAGGGACAGAGACACACACGCACGCACGTACGCACACACACACACACACACACACACACACACACACACACATGGAGAGGCTAAATAAGGGCTGCATTTAAATACTTTGTCCTGACTTCCACCTACCTACGTACATCTGTTCAGGATCTTCTCCACAGTTTCATCTTTGCCCTTAATTGAAAGACACACACATGCACACGCACACACACACACACACACACACACACACACACACACACACACACGCACACGTGCGCACACACACACACACACACACACACACACACACACACACACACACACACACACACACACATCTCATAAGCCCCGCCCCCCTATTCTCCTCTGACTCCTTGTCATGTTCAGTTGAAGTTTGTCATGGAGATAATAGGGTTGTCTGGTTGTTTTGGCAAAGCCTTCACACACACACACACACACACACACACACACACACACACACACGCACACACACACACACAGGGCGATATGAGTGTGCGTCTGGATGTTGTCACGCGGGCTTGGGGGCAGATGGGGGTTTGTCCTGTGCTAGGGCTGACCATAGGGTCCGGTCTCTGAGAGCAGGGCTGATAAAAGCAGGATGACGCCATGCTGGAAGTCCCCCTCCGGCCTCCCCGCTCCCACCCTGTTCTGTGCCGGGAGCCTACCGGACGTTGCCGTGGCAACCGCTCCTAGGAAGTTCTGGTCGTTGTTTTGATAGACACATACTTTCAACAGCTGATGCAACCTCTTCAATTCGAAGTTGTTGTTTATTTTTTGCCGTGTTTCAGTTAGTGAGGCTATGCCACGTTTCACCCCGATTGAGTCAGCGTTATTGACTCAAGGTTTTAGAGAGTATATACACCAAATCTGAACCGGTATACTAACCCATAGAAATGCCTTAGAGAAAGGGGTAAAAAGGGTATGGTTCAGTGTAAGTGTAAGAGTGTAAGTCTCTGTGTTCTTGTTTTAGGATACGCCCCATGCCAATGCACCCGGGACAGAACCAGCCCTTTGTCCTGAAGCCCAAATACTACCATCGCAGCACACACACCACACACACCCAGACCCACGTCCAGCACCAGCCCGACAGGCCCATCCCTCTGACGGTGGGACACAACCCCATTCACGGTGAGCAAACCCCCCTGTTGCAAACCCCTCTCTCTGTGTGTGTGTGTGTGTGTGTGTGTGTGTGTCTGTCTCTCTCTCTCTCTCTCTCTCTCTCTCGCTCTCTGTCTCTTTCTCTTTCTTAATCCAAATCATGGAGCAAACCCTCTCTCTGTCTCTCTCTCTCTCTCTCTCTCTCTCTCTCTCTCTCTCTCTCTCTCTCTCTCTCTCTCTCTCTCTCTCTCTCTCTCTCTCTCTCTCTCTCTCTCTCTCTCCCCAGTATTAGGAATATCACCCCCTGCTTCCAGTCACTGTTTAGTCTTGCTGTACTCTAATGCTATTTCCCTTGCAATCTGTTTTCCTTCGTCGTGGAGGTTCACATCCTAGAACACTAGCTAACAGATGGAGTCCAGTCTGCATTTGGTTTGCTGCTAAAACTCTAGAAATGGATTGTTGCTTTGTTTTACCTGCTTCATGTCCATACAGCACAGGGAGGGCAGTAACACACTAACTGCTCAAACAGACCCGGTTAAGACCGGCACGAGGGAAACTCAACCCTCTCTTAGTGAATCGGGTTCTAATTGCTAAGTGATGATTTCGCTAGCCTGAGAGAACATTCCGGCACGTTGCCGGCCATCAATCCAGACGGTGGCGCTCAGTCAAGGCATACGTTTATTTCACATCGGAGTTTTTTTTATTTCCAACGAAAGAGAAAGAAAAGCAGCTATAGAAAGTGGCGTTGCTTTGTGTTTTTGTGCGTCGGGGTTGTGATTTCTGAGCAGGCCTGTGAGGGTCCAGGCTGAATCAGAGAGGATCGCTGCTACTGGTGGGCTGACAGCACAGCCAGCTGTGAGGTTCTGAAAAGTTCAATAACACACGGACAGTTTCCCTCTCTCTTTATCTCGTTCTGCCTCTCTCTCTCTCTCTCTCTCTGTCTCTCTCTCTCTTGGCTTTCTCTCTCTCTTTCTCACTTTCTCTCCATCTCTCTTTCTCTATATCTCTCTTTCTCGTTTTTTTTCTCTCTCTATCTCTTTCACCCCCACCTCTTTCTTTTTCTTTCCCTCCTCCATTCCCTCTTTCCTTTTCTCTATCTTTCTCTCTCTCTTTCTCGGCCGGTGTCAGCAGGATAAAAGCGGGCCAATTACACGGAGGCTGTTTGTTATTTCGGGGCTGGAGGATTGGCTAGGCAGCCTCCATTAATCACTGCCAGGCCGGCAGGACGGTAGCGGGTCGTTCCACTCCGGCCGGCCCGTCGGCGACTTAGCGGAGGCCATCTCGGGGAGGGGCTCCGTGCTCTCACGGTACGCAAGGCGGTGTGGTTGAGACGCCCCCCCCCCCTCTCTTTGTATCACGCACGCGTACACACACACACACACACACACACACACACACACACACACACTTACTGGTGTGACTCCCTGCGCTCAGTCGTGTCATCTGAGTAGAACAAAACACACACACACACACACACACACACACACACACACACACACCACAGGCTAAGACCAGAGGAGATGAAAGGGCTCTGCGGGTTCTTTCTGATCTGACTAAATGTTATAATCCCTCAGTTATATCAATATGAATACAGGCCTTCAGGTGTATTTAACATGGTGCATTTCAGTGGCAAGATGTGCACAAGCCACTTTAACAAGGGCTCATGTGAGGTTCTGTTATTAAAGGCAGATTGGTGATTGTAGTTTTTGAGTGCTGCCCGTGGTGGGATCATGGGGGGGGGGGTTATTCTGTTGAAGGGGTAATTTCCAAATTTAAACACATTGTCACAATTTCACTAGCCAGCTGCCTCAAGCCCCTCGTAATTGTTTTACTCATGCATGTTGGAAATGTGTTAGGTTGTTCTTTTTTTTTTTTTTATACCAAAAAGGGACACGAAAAACATTAGTAATTGTTCCTCGTGGGCAAACGCAGCGCATCCCATCTGTTCTAATGCTACGAGGGCGTGCCGAGCACGGGATCTGTTCAAACTGCAGCCCCAGCAGTAACGTTCTAAAGACTTAAACACTGCCTGCTGCGCGCCGCTGTCCAAAATGAATTATTAGGCTCATTTTCCAAGGGCAATTTCAGATAAAGGGGGGGGGAGTGGTGAAGAGAGAGAGAGAAAGAGAGAGTGAAATGACAGTGCAAAGGAGATAAACTGTGTCATTCAGCGAGGGAGAGCCCCCCTTCAATTTTGTGGAATGACAAGTGCCTGGAATGGATATGAATGGGCAGCTGGAATCAACCCCCCCACGTCGCCACTTTAAGGCTTCCCTCCTCCATAGACAACCCATTATCTCCCTGTAACAGGAAGAGTCCAATAGTTTAAAAAAGAGGGGGGGTTGATCTGAAAAGCTGGCTTGTGTATAGACGTGGACTGCTTCAGAGTCACTCCCCCCTGTGTGTGTGTGTGTGTGTAGTCTGCTCTTTACTGTCACAAAGATCTCTTTAGATTTGTCAGGCTTTACGGTGAATGTCTCCTTACGGTGATTAATGCAGGGAGCCTGCAGACACAACGGTCGGTGGAGAATTCTCTGGAACCATGTCTGAGCCTTCATCCTCCTCCTCCTCCTCCTCCTCCTCCTCCTCCTCTTCCCTTTGCGATGGTCATGTGAGCGTCATAGGCTGTTCCAGGACCAGGCGGCACAGACCCAATGCCACAGATAATGTGCTTTGATTTGATTTAGATCACAGGCCAAACCCGTAGCAACGTCCAGAGAGACGAAAAGAGAGAGAAAGAGGAAATGAACGTAGAAAGAGAAAACTCAAAGAGATAGAGCGTGGGGAAAGAAAATACACGTGAAAGAGAGAAAGAGAGAGAGAGGCGAGAGAGAGAGAGAGAGAGAGAGAGAGAGAGAGAGAGAGAGAGAGGCAGAACGAGAGAGAGAGAGAGAGAGAGAGAGAAAGAGAGAGAGAGAGACCCAGAGAGATAGAGAGAGCGCGAGAGAGAGAGAGAGACAGAGAGAGAGAGAGAGAGAGAGAGAGACAGAGAGAGGGTTTGCTCCATGATTTGGATTAAGAAAGAGAAAGAGACAGAGAGCGAGAGCGAGAGAGAGAGAGAGAGCGAGAGAGAGACAGACACACACACACACACTCTCTCCAGAGGAGAGAGTGCACAGTGAAAGACAGAGGCAGGAAGCACTCCTCTGGGTGGTCAAGGTGCAAAGGACGCCAGCATTAGGAACCCCGACACGAAAACGTTGGTCTCATGACTTAGCATTGAAACGTCCCCTGCCGCCCAGTGAAATCCATACACAGCACACACAGCCAAGGAAATGTCTCCCGTCTTGGCCTCCGGGCCGAGGGTTCCAGAGAGCTGTCTGTTTGTTGTAGCCTGCGGTGCGCTTGGTGTCGGCGCTCTCTGCCGCCCTGCTCGCTCACGGGGAGGGGGGGTGGGGGGTGCTTGCTTAGCCGACGACTGAGAATGCGTGCGTCTCTAAATCGCCATGGCTCCCGCAGGCCTTCCTGTCAGAGTGCTCCCGCTCGGCGGACGGACTGTCAGCGGCTAGCTACGCCGCCCCGTCTGGGAAAGACATTCTCCCTCCTCTCCCCTTTCCCTCCCTCCCTCCCTCACCCTCCCTCCCTCCTCTCTACATACTCTCTGAGACCGAAAGTTTAGATCCTTATCCCTGCATCCACTGTGTTTGGCCTGTGCTGTCGCGTATTAGCTGGGGTGTGTGTGTGTGTGTGTGTGTGAGTGTGTGTGTGTGTGTGTGTGTGTGTGTGTGTGTGTGTGTGTGTGTGTGTGTGTGTGTATGTGTGTGTGTGAGAGGAGGGGGGGTGTCTTGGAGCGGTTATGCAGAGAGTCCAGGAAGACCCCACTTCAGCAGACCTCCTCCCCTCACGTCTCCCCCCTGTCCTCAGCTGGTCTGTCTGTCTGTGTCTGTCTGTCTGTCTGTCTGTCTGTCTGTCTGTCTGTGTCTGTCTGTCTGTCTGTCTGTCTGTGTCTGTCTGTCTGTGTCTGTCTGTCTGTCTGTCTGTCTGTCTGTCTGTCTGTCTGTCAGTCTGTCTGTCTGTCTGTCTGTCTGTCTGTCTGTGTCTGTCTGTCTGTCTGTGTCTGTCTGTCTGTCTGTCTGTCTGTCTGTCTGTGTTTCTGTCTGTCTGTCTGTCTGTCTGTCTGTGTCTGTCTGTCTGTCTGTCTTTCCCTCTGTGTCTGTCTGTCTGTCTGTCTGTCTGTCTGTCTGTCTGTCTGTGTCTGTCTGTGTCTGTCTGTCTGTCTGTGTCTGTCTGTCCCTCTGTGTCTGTCTGTCTGTCTGTCTGTCTGTCTGTCTGTCTGTGTCTGTCTGTCTGTCCCTCTGTGTGTCTGTCTGTCTGTGTCTGTCTGTCTGTCCCTCTGTGTGTTTGCTATCCACCCTCCCTCCCTCAAAATCCCTCTTCCTTCAAGTTGATGGATGTCTGTGTTCTCTCGCTCCCTCTCCATATGCTCCACAGAAGCGCAGAGAGGGAGAGAGAGAGACCGAGAGAGAGAGACCGAGAGAGAGAGAGAGTGAGAGACCGACAGAGAGAGAGAGAGAGAGAGATGGTCTTGACGTGCGAGCTGTGTTGCAGGCCTCTCTTCTGGGGCTGGTGAGGAGGCAGCTTTCAGAAGGGGTTGTTTTATCCCTGCTGAGGCCCCGGGACTCACCACTCAATATGAAACACTGGTTATATGCTGTGTGTGTGTAGGCTGTGTGTGTAGGCTCACCACTCAATATGAAACACTGGTTATATGCTGTGTGTATGTAGGCTGTGTGTGTAGGCTCACCACTCAATATGAAACACTGGTTATATGCTGTGTGTGTGTAGGCTGTGTGTGTAGGCTCACCACTCAATATGAAACACTGGTTATATGCTGTGTGTGTGTAGGCTGTGTGTGTAGGCTCACCACTCAATATGAAACACTGGTTATATGCTGTGTGTGTAGGCTGTGTGTGTAGGCTCACCACTCAATATGAAACACTGGTTATATGCTGTGTGTGTAGGCTGTGTGTGTAGGCTCACCACTCAATATGAAACACTGGTTATATGCTGTGTGTGTAGGCTGTGGTGGGAAAGATGTCTGCCATACTCTGTTTGGACTGCCCGTATTGCCCATTCAACATTTCCCATGTGTTGGAGAATGTGTGTGTGTGTGTGTGTGTGTGTGTGTGTGTGTGTGTGTGTGTGTGTGTGTGTGTGTGTGTGTGTGTGTGTGTGTGTGTGTGTGTGTGCACCCAATACTTATGGTCAGGCTATGCAGGATGCAACTGGGTGCTCGAAATTACATTAAAGATTAAAGGCCTTGGAAAATGTGAGGTGAACTTTAATAATCGTAAATCCATGGCTATTAACCCACCTGGAGGTCGAAGGTCAAAGCCTATTTCTTTTTGTTTTAGTGTCCTGTTGAGGTAGAGCTGACAGACTGCCTAGAGACATGATGACCCCAGACACACTGACCCCAGGTCTGCTGGTGTAGAGAGACACTGACTAGGTCTGCACCCTAACCCTGACCCCAGGTCTGCTGGTGTAGAGAGACACTGACTAGGTCTGCACCCTAACCCTGACCTCAGGTCTGCTGGTGTAGAGAGACACTGACTAGGTCTGCACCCTAACCCTGACCCCAGGTCTGCTGGTGTAGAGATACAGTGACTAGGTCTGCACCCTAACCCTGACCTCAGGTCTGCTGGTCCAGAGAGACACAGTGACTAGGAGAACACCCCAACCCTGACCCCAGGTCTGCTGGTGTAGAGAGACACAGTGACTAGGAGAACACCCCAACCCTGACCCCAGGTCTGCTGGTGTAGAGAGACACAGTGACTAGGAGAACACCCTAACCCTGACCCCAGGTCTGCTGGTGTAGAGAGACACTGACTAGGTCTGCACCCTAACCCTGACCTCAGGTCTGCTGGTCCAGAGAGACACAGTGACCAGAAGAACACGCTAACCCTGACCCCAGGTCTGCTGGTGTAGAGATACAGTGACTAGGAGAACACCTTAACCCTGACCTCAGGTCTGCTGGTCCAGAGAGACACAGTGACTAGGAGAACACCCCAACCCAGACCCGAGGTCTGCTGGTGCAGAGAGGTACACTGACTAAGTCCACACCCTAACCCTGACCTCAGGTCTGCTGGTGTAGAGAGACACACTGACTAGATCTTCACCCTAACTCTGACCCCAGGTCTGCTGGTGTAGAGAGACAGTGACTAGGTCTGCACCCTAACCCTGACCCCAGATCTGCTGGTGTGGAAGTACACTGACTAGGTCTGCACCCTAACCCTGACCCCATGTCTGCTGGTCCAGAGAGGTACCCTGACTAGGTCTACACCCTAACCCTCCTAACAGACCCTGTTAGGAGGCATAGGCAGTGTGGATCCTGATAACTCCATGGGATCTTCAGTGGCAAACATCTTTGCTGTGTTCGCTTCTTCCCCGAAAGGCATAGACCCAGAATTGTCTTCAAGCGTGTTTTCAACTGCTGTATGTCTATATTTAAGCGTTGGCAGAGGGTTCTGTTAGCATTGGGCTTTTTAACCGCTACGTTGCATTAGCTCCCCGCAAATTTTTTCGTATTCAACTGTGTCGCTTTTATTTATTTACATTTTTATAGCCAATATTTGGCCAGGCCAAAGCCTCTGATCCAGTGGTTTAGCCCGGTTTAGAAGGCAGCTCTCTCTCCCCCTCTTTTGGCACTGCTCCCTCCGTCTCTCTCCCCGCTGTCTCCCCCCTCTCTCCCCTCTGTCTGGGGTGAACAGCTGATGGCCACAGACGAAACATCGAGCACCGGAGTCTGGGGTTTTAGAGGGGAGACTGAGAGGGGGGTGTTCGGAAACGCAGAGCAATAGGCTAGGGTTTTAGAGGGTAGAGGTGGATGTTTGGAAACGCAGAGTAACAGACTCTGGGGGTTTTAGAGGGGAGAGGTGGATCTATAGATACGCAGAGTAACAGACTCAAGGGTTTTTAGAGAGAGAGGTGGATGTTACGATACGCAGAGTAACAGACTCTAGGGTTTTAAAGGGGAGAGGTGGATCTTTAGATATGCAGAGTAACAGACTAGAGTTTTAGAGGGGAGAGGTGGATGGTTGGAAACGCAGAGTAACAGACTCTAGGGTTTTAGAGGGGAGAGGTGGATGTTACAATACGCAGAGTAACAGACTCTAGGGCTTTTATAGCGATGGATTGTTGGAAACGCAGAGTAACAGACTCTGGGGTTTTAGAGGGGAGAGATGGATGTTTAGATACGCAGAGTAACAGACTGAAGGGTTTTACAGGGGAGAGGTGGATCTTTAGATACGCAGAGTAACAGACTCTGGGGTTTTAGAGGGGAGAGGTGGATGTTACGATATGCAGAGCAAAAGACTAGGGTTTTAGAGGGGAGAGGTGGATGTTTAAATATGCAGAGAAACAGACTTTAGGGTTTTAGAGGGGAGAGGTGGATCTTTAGATACGCAGAGCAACAGACTTTAGGGTTTTAGAGGGGAGAGGTGGATCTTTAGATACGCAGAGAAACAGACTTTAGGGTTTTAGAGGGGAGAGGTGGATCTTTAGATACGCGGAGAAACAGACTTTAGGGTTTTAGAGGGGAGAGCTGGATCTTTAGATACGCAGAGTAACAGACTCAAGGGTTTTAAAGGGGAGAGGTGGATGTTACGATACGCAGGGTAACAGACTCTAGGGTTTTAGAGGGGAGAGGTGGGTGGTTGGAAACGCAGAGTAACAGACTCTAGGGTTTTGGAGGGGAGAGGTGTATGTTAGGATACACAGAGCAAAAGTTTTTTAGATGGTGAAGGTTTACACCCGCAGAGGGGCTGCCAAGAACCTAGATGTAGAGGACACAGAACCGAGTGGAATAGAACCAAAATAAAAGGAAACGATTACATTAGTGTGACATTATTATCCAAGAAGAGAGAGAGAGAGCTGTTCTATGTGGAGGCAGAGAGAGACTGAATGGCGGAGCAGAAGTGGGATGGGGGAGGGGAATGTGGTATGGTGTGCCGTCTACCTGAGACAAAATGTCTGTGGTCTGTTGTCTTCTCCTCGTCGCTCGCACGCCGTTCTATCTTTCTGTCCTCTCCAACACTCTCTCTCTCTTTTTTCTCTCCCTCCTTCCCTCTCCAACTCTCACACACTTGTCTCCCTGTCTGCTTCCTTCCCACTGCTTTCTGCGTTCTCCTTTCTTCTTCTTCTCTCTCTCTCTCTCTCTCTGTGGGCGAGCGGTATTAAAACGGGCAGGATTCTCTCCGTCATATCACGGACGGCGGTGACTTCATCTTCAAGGGAAGCAAGGGAAAGAGGAGGAGATCTCAGGAGGACACACTGTGAGGCATGTTGGGAGTGTTTCTCGGTTGGAAGACTTTGGAGAAAGAGAGACGGGGTGGGGGGGCGGGGGGGAATGAAAGAGAAGTGACAACAACAACCAGAAAAAAAGTCCCAGGCTTCTTGTCAGATAAGTTGGAATAAAGCTGGCCATTGTTGACGTTCCAGTGCCCACCTCTCTGAGAGCTGGACTTCTGATGTTTGGAGTTTGTCCCGGAGTTTTGTTTGCTGAGCGCCCTCTCTCTCTCTCTCTCTTTCTCTCTCTCTGTCTCTCTCTCTCTCTCTCTCTCTCTCTCTCTCTCTCTCTCTCTCTCTCTCTCTCTCTCTCTCTCTCTCTCTCTCTCTCTCTCTCTCTCTCTTCCCCCCTCTCTCTCTCTTTCTCCCTCTCTCTCTCTTTCTCTGCACTCTCTCCCTCCCTCTCTCTCTCACATTTTTTCTCTTTCCCTCCTCATGTTTCAAAGACGCCACTGGATTCAGGAGCTGAGGAAGACAGAGAGGGGGAATGAAAGAGAACGAGTGCAGGGAAAATCTGACAACACGAGAATTAATTTGATTATATACACAGTACTAGAACCGGTTTAGTTATTGTTTTGACTGAAACTTCAAAGGTACTTCTTTTTCTGAGAGTCAGCGGTTGTGACAGGCAGTGATTTGACCAGCCAATGGAGTTAAGACTGTCCCGTTCTTGCCTCCTCTCCCTCTCCCTTCTTCTGATCTGCCCGGCTACTCGGCGCGCAGTGGGGAACCACACCGGCAGGATCAAGGTGGTCTTCACGCCCACCATCTGCAAGATGACCTGCACCGGGGGTCGTTGCCATAACAACTGCGAGCAGGGGAACACCACTACTATTATCAGCGAGAACGGCCACGCCACAGACACCCTGACCGCCCCCAACTTCAGAGTAGGTGAGTGATCCCTGGACTCTTACCTGGTCTCTCACCTGACACCTCTCTTCCTTTTTTCTGTTTCTCGGCACGTGGTGCATTGTGGGAAATGAAGTTCCTTATTAAATTGAAAACGGTTGCTCTTCCTTATTGCTCAACATGTTTATTTTTTGTGTTTGTTTGTGTCTTGTCCGTCACAATGTCTGAAGCAGTGTGTTTTTTTTACGCTTTGAACTTCTTTACAAATGATAAGTGTCCGGTTTTCACCACAATCCAAACGTATTTATTTTATTTTATTATATACAAACACTAGAGTAGTGTGCGCGTTGCGGCGTGAGGCAGACAGCTCTCTCAACACAGGAGCCCTCAGGGTGTCTGCAGCTCTCTCAACACAGGAGCCCTCAGGGTGTCTGCTCGGTAATGCGTTGCCCAGACCCGGCTCCACAGCGGCGTCTTAACCTGCCTCCGCCCTTATAAGGATGCAGCCCAACACGTCTTCTTCCACTGAGCCTCCCTGACACAGGGAGAGAGAGAGAGTCATGTGGGGGGAGAACTAAACACAACGTGTGTGTGTGTGACTCAGCAGCACGGAGCGACGCGGGGCGGGGGGGCGTTTTACCTGGCGTCGTCACACCTCAGGGGGGGTCTATCCCGCCTTGTGGAAGGGGAGCTTAAAGCACATGCTCCTTGTTTCAACACAAAGCTCCGTGTCACTTACATCCTGTGGCTGTGGAGCTGCAAAGTAGCTGCAGAGAAAAACAAAACTGAAGTTTATATACATTTTTTGTATATAAACAAAATGTAAATAAAATGTACTTCAACGTACGCAATCCAACAAAGCAAAGTGAATTAAATGTAAATAAGCCACTACTGTTCTTTTGATAAATGCTGATGTCTGTTGACGGATGGTCTGCAGTGATAGTTATGCTTATATACTGTGCTATAACTGTAATGGCTTTTTCTTTCTTATTGACTTCTCTGTGCTGAGAAAACCTTTTCCCCCTCGGTAAAGTAATACTTTGGGATGGTTAACGTAATAGTCTAGACTCGCACAGATCACTTTTACAATCATTTTGGGCTGTTTCTGAGTACTCCCGTTATGGAGTAATTATGTTCGGCACAACTCCAGCAGTCATGGAAAGTAAAGTCCAAAATAGTGAACTGTTCCTTTAAGGCATTGCCTTCCCCGGCAGAGGGACTGTGAAGCCCTGGGAAGCTTCTGTCTCTTTAATAACAAATGGAGATCCCTGCCCCCCCGTGTCAAGCCAACCTCATCTACCTGTCTGGGCACGCAGTCTGTCCCAGACCTTTCCTCAACCCCCCTCATCCCCTCCGTTTCCCTCCACCTCTCGTACGCGCGGGCCAGAGGGAGAGGCGCTGACACAGGCCTCCACTCCCCGCGGGGCTAAGGTTTTTATTTACAGCACGCGGGCCTTCCTCCAAGGGGAGCAGACGCAGGATTAATCACACGTTTTGTTTATCATACCTGGCTGATGAGACAGGCGCTTCTCCAGAGTGCTGTGGCCTCACTGCGAGGGTGGGGTGGGGGGTGGGGGTGCTTCCAGAGTGGAGTGGCCTCACTGCAGGGGGGGGGTGCTTCTAAAGTGGTGTGGTGGGTGGGTGGGGGTGGGGGGGGGCAGGTACAGACAACGTATGGAGCTGGATATCTGTTTAGGCCCGCCCTCAGGGTGTCGGCCTATTAATGCTACGATAGCAGGTCTTGTAAATGGCTGAACATGTTTCTTGATTTTGTGACTCATTTATTCTGAGGTGGTGCTTTTGGTTGACATCTTTTTTTTTCTTCAAGCTCTGTTCAGTTGTAGTTTTTCTATTGAAGCCCTAGCCAAGAAGAGTCTACCCCCCCTTTCTCTCTTTCTCTCTCTCTCTCTCTCTCTCTCTCTCTCTCTCTTTCTTTCTCTCTCTCTCTCTCTCTCTCTCTCTCTTTCTTTCTCTCTCTCTCTCTCTCTCTTTTTCTTTCTCTCTCTCTCTCTCTCTCTCTCTCTCTCTCTCTCTCTCTCTCTCTCTCTTCTACAGTACTCTAGAACGATGGCTGGAGACTTTAGGGAGGTGTCATGCACATTGACTTTACTTTGATCCTAACATTTTGGGGCAATTAAAACCCAATGTGTCCATTGAAAATTTGACAAAATGAACCATTATTGGGGGGAATGAAGTCCCATGGCATCCCTTTGATTTCGCAGCAGCGCTAGCCTCATCTCTCTCTGCACTCCCCAGTGGGCCTCTCTCCTGCCTAGTCAGCTCTGGAGGAGCTGGAGTGCTGGCTGGTGGTTTCTGGGGCTGCCTGGGGCTGCTTTACCTTTTCCACGCTGTCGCCTACCCAGAGACAGACACACACCACCCCCCTACCCAGCCACACTCTCCCTCCGAAGTTCTCTCTCTCTCTCTCTCTTTCTCTCGCTCGCTCATTCTCTCTCTCACGCTCTCTCCCGCTCTCTCTCTCTTTCTCTCGCTTGCTCATTCTCGCTCACGCGCTCTCTCTCTCTCTTTCTCTCTCTCTCTCTTTCTCTCTCTCTCTCTCTCTCTCTCTCTCTCTCTCTCTCTATATCTCTCTCTCTCTCTCTCTCTCTCTCTCTCTCTCTCTCTCTCTCTCTCTCTCTCTCTCTCTCTCTCGCTCTCTCTTTCTTTCTCTTTCCCCCAGAGAAGTATCTGAAGAAAATGAATGACCCAGCCACAGTTTACTGCTGTACGGCGGGCTGTCTGGCCGACAGACCGGCTGGCTTTTTGGCTGACTAGCTGTCTGGCTGACTGATAGACTGGCTGTTTGATTCGCTGACTGGCTGGCTGGCTGACTGATAGACTGGCTGTTTGACTGGCTGACTAGCTGGCTGGCTGACTGATAGACTGGCTGTTTGACTGACTAGCTGGCACGCTGACTGATAGACTGGCTGTTTGACTGACTAGCTGGCTGGCTGACTGGCTGAGTGGCTGTTTGACTGGCTGACTGGCTGTTTGACTAGCTGGCTGGCTGACTGATAGACTGGCTGTTTGACTGACTAGCTGGCTGGCTGACTGGCTGACTGGCTGTTTGACTGGCTGACTGGCTGACTGGCTGGCTGACTGATAGACTGGCTGTTTGACTGGCTGACTGGCTGGCTGACTGATAGACTGGCTGTTTGACTGACTAGCTGGCTGGTTGACTGGCTGGCTGGCTTTCCATATCAGTTCCATTCTGGTTAAGAGTGAGGATCTTTCATTAAAGGACTATTTCTTTTTCAGTTTATTGCCGTCCATCCTCACACACACCGTTCTCTCTCTCCTTCTCTTTACCTCTTCGTCTGTTTCTCTCCTGGCCCAAAGCTCACAATCCCTCCGTCTGCTCTGTCACATGCTCTTCAGAGTGGAGCTGCGTTTCAGTGTGTGTGTGTGTGCGTGCGTGTGTGTGTGTGTGTGTGTGTGTGTGTGTGTGTGTGTGTGTGTGTGTGTGTGTGTGTGTGTGCGCAATGTGCAGTGTGCGGGTTTTTCCGTACCTAAGCGGTGTGTTTGCCAGAAGCCCCGTCCGTCCCAGGTGTGTGCAGTGATCATCCAAGTGCTGAAAGCTTTCTGGAGTGCTCCCGGCGACCTTATTAAAAGCAAGCCATGGCTGCCAGCTTGTGTCAGGACCGCTCGAGACAATATCTCAGCTTTTTATGGTTGAATTGGACTCAATTGTTTTGAGGGGTTATGAAGATGGAGTGCTGCGGGGAGCGGGGGATTACACCTCCTTTTCTGCAACCCCGGCTCTCTTCATTGTATCTATCAACCCACTGCTAAATAAAAATATGCTGATTCGAAACAAGGCGTCAAGGAAGAAGAAGCTAACCAATATTTACCTGTACTTTTGAAATGATTACATCCTTTTTTTTTTATATATTCAGCTAACCTATTTATTTATTTAATTTTTTTGCTCAGGTGAAGATGGATGCTATGGTTGGGGGGATCTCGTTCCATATTTTGGACACGGGGTGTTGACTGTGGGCAGAAATGTCTTCTTGTCTTGAGGCCCCTTTGCTTGGTCTGTGGGGGCCTCTCCTTGATTAATGAGCGTCACACACTAATAGCGCTCTCAAGCTCAGGCCCGGCCACCGCAGCGCCATCAGGTGCTTGGTCACTGTGTAATTGAAAGCATATGAACGGTCCAGGGAAAGAGGTGAGGAGGAGGAGGAGGAGGAGGAGGGGGAAAAAACAGGGCCGCAACTCTTCCCCAGGTCTCGTAAACGAAGGAGCCAGTTTTTGGGGCCGGCACACTCGCGCCACGTTTTTTAATAGACTCTCTCGCTCCCACGTAGGCTGCGGTCGCGCGGTCGTCTGGTGCGGAATGAGAAATAAGAGGAAATGGAAGTGCGTCCCGCTGGGATTGCCAGGTTGGGAGCGTGCTGGGGGGGGGGGGGGGGGGGGGGGGTTTATGATCGGTGCAGCTCTAACCCTTATATGGAGCTGGAGGTGGCTGGATAGCAGTCCACTGCCCCGGCCGCTGTCATTTCCCTCTCATCAGATTCCATTAGCTTAGAAATGCTCAACTGTCCACTTTCTCCCCTCCTTTTCCCCCCTCTCTCACTTTTTTTCCTTCAGCGTTGATTACTCTTCTTCTCTCGTCCCTGCCTGGCGTTTCGAGTAGCGGAGACCCTTGTTGTTTTTCACTTTCCTTGCCAGCCCCTGCTGTCTGTCTGTGGTGAAGACAGGGGTGGTGAGCGGGGCCTGGAAGTTATGGGCCTTCTCGGGTTGCCAGATCCTTCGCCGTCATTAAACACCAAGGGGCTGTAGGCCCTCTGGTAAAGTCTAGGGTTGCCATGTCTGGGCCAAAACCTGCCCCCACTGTTCTGACCACTAAGTGGAGGGGAAACGCCAGGCAGACGGTGTGTCTTAAAATCTCATTAGGCCAGCAGGAGCTCGGCTACTGCTGGTGCTGATACTGTTACTGGTACTGCTGCTTCTGTTCCTGCTGCTGGTACTGTTGGTACTGCTGCTGGTACTGTTGGTACTGTTGGTACTGCTGCTGGTACTGTTGCTTCTGTTCCTGTTCCTGGTACTGCTGCTGGTACTGTTACTGGTACTGCTGCTTCTGCTGCTGGTACTGTTGGTACTGCTGCTGGTACTGTTGGTACTGCTGCTGGTACTGTTGGTACTGTTACTGGTACTGTTGGTACTGTTACTGGTACGGCTGCTTCTGTTCCTGTTCCTGGTACTGCTGCTTGTACTGCTGATACTGCTGCTTCTGCTGCTGGTACTGTTGGTACTGTTACTGGTACTGTTGGTACTGTTACTGGTACGGCTGCTTCTGTTCCTGTTCCTGGTACTGCTGCTTGTACTGCTGATACTGCTGCTTCTGTTGCTGGTACTGTTGCTGTTGCTGCTGTTACTGCTGCTGGTGGTACTGCTGGTATTGCTGGTACTTCTGCTGGGGACCACGGCTCTCCTCTAATCACGCAGCAGAGGCCCAGGGGATGAGGGGGCTTAGCAGCAGGGCTTAATGAACTAGCTCCAGGGCTACAGGTGGCCTCTTCCTGTTGGCTCCACAGCCTTCTCTCTCTCTCTCTCTCTCTCTCTCTCTCTCTCTCTCTCTCTCTCTCTCTCTCTCTCTCTCTCTCTCTATCTCTTTCTCTTTCTCTTTCTCTCTCTCTCACTGCCTCTATGTGTCTGTTTCTCTCTCCCGCTTTCTTTCACTGTTTCTCTCTGTCTTTTCTCTCTCTTCCCCTATCTCTCACTCTCAGTGTCTGTCTGTCTCTCTCCCCCCTTTCTCTGACTGTCTCTATCTGTCTTTCTCTTTCTCCCCCTTTCTCTCAGTGTCATTATCTGTCTTTACCTCTCTTTCCCATTCTCCCTCTTTTCTCTCGCTCGCTTCTTTTGCTCAAACGTATTTTCTTGCTTACTCTTTCTCTCGTCTGTTGCTTTGACAAACAGTTTTTCCCCCTGCTCACACCCCCTCTTACTCCACCTCCCGATCTCTCTCTCCTCTCAGATGAAGTGGTTGGCTGAGGAAATGGAAATGACTCAGTGCGGTATTTCAGTGTGTGTTTATTTGTTGATGCATTTTTCTGCCTCTTAGTGTGTGTGTGTGTGTGTGTGTGTGTGTGTGTGTGTGTGTGTGTGTGTGTGTCTGTTTATGCGCGCATGTGTGCGTGCATGCTTGCATTTGTGTGTGTGTGTGTGTGTGTGTGTGTGTGTGTGTGTGTGTGTGTGTGTGTCTGTGTGTTGGCACTGGGCCTCAGCCAAGCGGGCCATCTGGACCACATAAGGATGTGATCGCTTGGGGAATGACACACAGTTGGTCACTGCTCTGACGAGGAGCCCCGGCCCGTCTGGGTTTTTACTATGAGGGCTCATAACTGCCCGTCAGAACCAGGGTACTCATACCTCAACGAGAACCAGACCAGTGTACTCCTACCTCAACGAGGACCAAACCAGTGTACTCCGATCTCACCTAAAACCAAACCAGGGTACTCACACCTCAACGAGAACCAGACCAGTGTACTCCTACCTCAACGAGGACCAAACCAATGTACTCCGATCTCACCTAAAACCAAACCAGTGTACTCATACCTCAACGAGAACCAGACCAGTGTACTTATACCTCAACAAAAACCAAACCAGTGTACTCCAATCTCAACGAGAACCAGACTACTGTACTCATACCTCAACGAGAACCCGACCTGTGTACTCCTACCTCAACGAGTGTGACTGCCTGTCTGAGTCTCCTATCTCCAGAATATAGACATAAGGATTTGATTCCCTTCTCTGTTTGTGGAGTACAATTAACTTGCCGACTGTATCTTCATGGAACATATGTTGTTGTTTTTTGTTTGTTTGTTTAATAACAAGGTATTCAAAGAACGTTAGACACCAAAATAACAGTTTTTCAGTTTTTCATTTTAACCACGCAACTATTGAACAAAAGCAACATGACCCACTCGAGGCCTGTGCTATGTTGTAAACACTGAGGTAACTAAGATCAGTCTCTCCCAAAGGAATGCAGGGTGCTATAGTCTTCTTTGATTTCCCCATAAGTGGCTGGCTGTGACTCAGATAGCCAAACTGATATTTCCACAAACACACACAACTTTGGTAGCGTGTCTTCTGGACCACAACAAAATGAATCTGTAACGGTTGCGGTTGTGTGTGGTCACCAGGGCTAATTATTTCACAATAACGAGTAAAGTGAGAGAGAGAGAGATAGGGAGGGAGAGAGAGGGGAGAGAGAGAGAGGGGTGTTGATTTTGAAGTTGAAGCCTAGGCGTTGATGAGCTGGATTAGCCTCAGGGTGCAGGTGAAGCTTCTGGTTAGGTGGTTGGTCTGAGGACACCACAGACATTAGTATCATTGGTTACTCAGCAGGTTTGGGACATTGGCATTTTTTAAAAGCAAAACACGTTTCCAAAGTTATGTATGTCGGATATGCTCATTCTAATATTTATAATGGGTAGATTGATGCTGCCTTAAGATTATCTGATTTGGTTGGTTTGAGTTCAGCTCAACCACATTGATTGACCTTTTTCAGGTCTAACTGACTTAGTCTCTTTTTTGGTGTGGACCTAAGCCATGTCAGATCGTATTGATAGGTCTACTTAGTTAGGCTGCTTTTGAAACCAATCACGCGTGCAATCCTAAAATGAAACGCCTCCAAAATCCCTACCTCTAAACTCCCCAAATCCCTCCCCCGGACCTCGACCTGTACGATGCCTAGAGGGAGGGGCGATGAAGACTGCGGTCGCCGTGAAGTCCTGATCCAGAGGGAGTCAGGGAGACGGGGGTGGGGGGTTTCTTGTGTTATTGTCACCATGATGACGGGGTTGGGGGGAACAGTGGATTTATGACATCCTTGTGTGTCACCACTGTAAATCCTCCCCAGGCCCAGCCCTTCATCTACAGGAGCAAAACATCTCAGAAAAGAGCCAGAGTCCACAAAGGGACTTTTTAACGTGTGCTCAGTGTGCTGTTTGACGCTGTTTAGGTGAACTCGCTGTAAAGTCGCTGAGCTCAGAGTGACGTTTATGTTCACTCTGTGCGCTTCTTCTTCTGGATGCCCGTGTGTCTGTAACATGAACCTTCAACCATTGCTTGATCCTTTTCTTTGAACACGCACGAGTCGAGCCTGTGCCTCAGCTTGCCCTTTTTTCAGTCTTTTGGAGCGTGTCGTCTGCGTGTGAAACCTCCCACGTCACCCTTTTCCAGGAAGCTCCGTCCCGCCTGTGTGTTCATGTTTGACACGGCCTCTCAGAACGCCGCCACCGTCTCTCAGGACAGCTGGATGACTTGTCTGTCTCAAACGCACAAGTTACGAAGGAAGACAATCCTGCAGGATTTTTAGGAAGGCTGTGTATTGCAGGCAGCCTTGGGAGCGTTTTCCCCCCATGGAGGCAGCAGGTATTCCCATCGGTGCTGGGCAGCGAGGGGGCCTGTGGGACGGGGGGGGACGGGGGGGGACGGGGGGGGGGACGGGGGGTTTGTCTGCAGACGGGCTGGCTGGACGTCAGCTGTATCCCCCTGAGGGTTTGGCGCTCTCTCCGCCTCTGTCTCGTTTCCTCTCAGGAGACACTCGGAGCTGAGCACTGGAAGTCTGGCCGTGCCAACGCTTCTTGGCTTACACACACACACACACACACACACACACAGACTCACACACACACACACACACACACAGACTCACACACACAGATACTCACACACACACACACACACACACACACACAGACTCATACACAGACACTCACACACACACACTTTCTCACACACACAGACTCACATGCACACATATGCTGGTATTATGTGTGCAAACGCACGATACACCCCTCCTCCTCCTCCTCCTCCTCCTCCTCCTGCTCCTGCTCCTGCTGCTTCCCACTCTGTCTAAGCCGGCTGGCGGCTCCCGACTGGACTGACAGCTTGATTCATGCTAGCAGCCCACACGCCATTGACACATATTTGAAACACACAAGGGAGATTCAGTTCCCTCGTAGCTGTTTCCCAGAGAGAGCAGAGTCTCCGAGAGAAGAATCAAACCCTCCGTCCCGTGGTCTTCAGACTGACAAGGACTGAGCCAGGGCCAGAACGCGGCTGTTAATGTATGGCTCATGTTTTTTGAGTTTTTCTTTTAGATTAATTACATTTAATAGGTTACTTTTTTTGGCACGTGTCGAGAGAGAGAGAGAGAGAAAGGGGGGAATTAATGAGAGAAGCATTAGCTAAAGAGTGAAGGAGGGAATTCTTTGTTTTCATGACAGACGAGAAAATAAGTAGAAGGAGGTGTGTGTGTGGGGGGGGGGGTGTTACCTGGTGTGAACAGACAAAGATATTCTTTGGGAGAACCCCTCGCCTTCCGCAGAGCGCACAGGTTTCAGCTCCATTTATCTGGGTGGTCACCTTGCGGCCCCTTACATCCAGGCCCAAGGAAGCCTCCTCTGACAGGGCCGGTACGCGCACCCACGGGGCCGAGACAGCGTTGGGATTGGGCCCGCGAACCCCGAATAAATGAATACACTCACCGGGTCGCTCGATTAACGTGAGGAATTATGCAGTCGCCTGGCATAATGGATCAGTTAGCGTCGTCCACCTCCCGGAGATGAATGTTGATGGTGGGGGGGGGGAGAGTCGGGTGACATTTTTGGCCGCCGCGCTTGCTGCATGCATAATGGTGTGTGTGGTGGGCGGGAAGCCACCTACGAGAGCGTTAGAGGGCAAACGCGAGACCACAACAACGACTTTTGTTCCCCCCCCCCCCCCCCCCCGCACGCACCTACCTCCATGGTGGTGTTGGTTACCATGTCGAGGACTCCGGCGCGTCTCCCGTTTCGTGTATGCTCCGCTTGGCCGAGGCGGCGGCCTTCCTTCAGGAGTTCTCCTCGATGTGCCGTGCGAGAACGCGAAACGAGGTGCGATCACGAAGAAAAGGAAAACGCTTTGAATCCACCGAGTGAAATGTCAAACAGGCTCTATAAACAAGCGGTTGTTTTGTCTGCACGGGCTTTGGTTTAAGCCCATCGGTCTTTGAGGGGGAAAATAAAACTAATTAGTGTGTGTTAAGTGTGTGTGTGCGCGTGTGTGTGTATGTGTGTGTGTGTGTGTGTGTGTGTCGTTACGTTTCAAGTCATTGGGTTTGCCTGTGGGCAGACACAGATGGCTAAACTTTACCTTCGCTGTGTGTGTGTGTGTGTGTGTGTGTGTGTGTGTGTGTGTGTGTGTGTGTGTGTGTGTGTGTGTGTGTGTGTGTGTGTGTGTGTTTTCAGTGGTGTGCCACCTTCCCTGCATTAATGGAGGAAAGTGCAGTGCCAGGGACAAGTGTCAGTGCCCGCCTAACTTTACGGGAAAGCTGTGCCAGTTGCCGGTCCAGAATGGCCAGCGCCAGCAGCAGCAGCAGTCAGGGGGCGTCAGCCAGACATCGCACGTCCACTCCACACACACTCTGCCCCTGACCTACAACACCGGACAGAACTCAGGTAAGAACCAGGAATCAGTAACGGTAGCTTCTCAAATATTTTATTTTTTTGGGATTTGATTTTTATCA
>JAPMUY010000391.1:87500-112500 GCA_026901105.3 Galaxias olidus | reverse complement strand
ATCAACATCACTGGGTTCCCCATTGGGGGCTTTGCTACCAGTTGGTCCTTACACAGAACAGGGAGACATTGTAGATTTATCAGACACACCGAGCGTTGAGTGTGTTGTCCCTCCCCCCTCACCTAGATGGTGTAGCTGGGGATTGAGGCCATGTAACGGTTAGGCCTTCTCTGTTTTGCCTCTGTGAGATGATTGGCTTAAGAATGTGGTCGACACTCGGCAACCGTAACCGATAGCAACTGTCCTATCATAATTGTTTGCAAATAATTTATACCCTATTTTGCCTTAAAATGATTTCCTACAAGTCCCAGAAGATAAATGTATTTTATGTGTGCTATTATGTCTACGTGTAAATTACTTTATTACAGAATAGGCAGACAGTTGGAGATAGTCGTATAAATCATTTTAATAAATCATTCACAGCTTCTTTAATTTTCCCTGTCCTCACACTTTTAGACAAATATATATATGTTTTTTTTTTTTACACCAGTAATGAACTCTTGGAATTCGCATACCAGGCATGATTTAGCTCCAAATAAGGGAAGCACAATTTGGGACCAGACTCCACCACTGTCTAGGACTGTAGAGGAAAAGAAAACTTTGGGGCCGCGGTTTATGCAACACATTAGACCTCTTCTCTCCTCCTCCTCCTCCTCCTCCTCCTCCTCTTCATTTCACTCTTCTATCTCTTTCTGATCTCGTCCCCCCCCTGACACGCTCCATACTTGGTCGTCTTCTTTAAACATTTGGCAGAAAAATAAGCTTTTTCATGGACAGCCACTTGACTATGTGCAGTTACCTTTTTAGGACGTACTGTACCGGGGCCGGAAAGCAGGGCCTTTTTTGTGGGCACTTAACATACAGGAATGCTGCTCATTGTCACAGTTGAAATTGTAGGGCGGTATTGCCATGGTTTTACAGTAGAACAGAAGTCCGAACCAGCATCATTAGTTAAAGGCCCAACTCCTGTGCCTTGTAAGGACTGATGTGTGTAGTCTCAGGTCAGGACACATTTTTCTCAACTCTTTGAGCTGGGAGGTTTAAGAAATGTGTGCGGGATGTTCCAATATTTGTCTGAGGGGTCAGAATAAAAAGTGTAGCACTACACACTGTTCTTTTAAAGACCTTCCTCTCTGTACTCTTCCTATTTCATGCTGACCACACAAGCTGTATTCTGAGAAATAGCAGTAATACCCCCATACTTGACAAATTGTCAAATTGATAAAATAAGGATGATATTGAAGGTGAGGTGCTTGGAAAAGATGGGTGGGTACCCCACAGTTTCCTACTTCCTGTTCGTCCCGCTCTTAAAGAAGTTCCCGCAGTGCTTCAAACCGACGTGATGTTCAGAAACCCCTTCGCTGACCTCATCCGCACGCCCATATTTGGGGTCAGCCCAATGCTCACTAGTGCATGCATGCATCGCTGCAATGTTTTTCATTCATATTTTGGTCCGTGTTTTTCTGTTTGTGTGTTTTGTTATTGCTTTTGTGTTTTTTTGTTTGCTTCATGCTTATTGTACACATTTCACTTTTAGCATAGAAAACCAAACGTATGGACTTGGCTTTGCTCTGAGGGCTTTCATAGGGGTTTCCAGTTGTCCTGTGTCTTCTAAAATGTCGGCTCCCTGGACTTTTGGGAAGTGGGGGGTGGAGGTACTCTGGTAAAGGGTCTTTTTTTTTCCTCTCTTCTCTTTTCTCTTTCAACCCCCCCTGTCCCCCCACCCCCCATGTATGTGTCTCCCACATCCCCCGCACACACACCCCTCCCCACACTCTTCGTCCTCCCCCACCTCCCTCCTCTTCCTCCGCCACCTCGCTCCAGCCGACACTCCCGCCGTGCAGGAGGAGAAAGGGCCTTGCTTCCGATTGGTCAGTACGGGAAGGCAGTGCTTGCACGCGGTGTCGGCTCAGCTGAGCAAGCAGCTTTGCTGCTGCAGCGTGGGTAAAGCCTGGGGGCCGCGCTGTGACAAGTGCCCCCCGCCCGGAACAGGTAAGACTCCGTTCCCATGGTGAAACACACACACACACACACACACACACGTACACAGCTCACAACCTCTGTCACAGTACATCATATGAGACCATTCGTAATAAGAATTGAAGTCCCCACATGAACCAAAACAGTGTCCTTGTAAATTGGGTTGTGGTATTTTTGTCCCACTGCAACAAAAGTAATGAAAGCAAAATCATAGTGTGGGTCCCTTAGAGAACTTAGAATGTCCCATCAGCCAGAATGTATTCCTTCTCCCTCTGTTCCATGTCTCCATACACCCTTCCTGCTTGCATGCGTCTCACTGCTTTGCCAAAGTAGAGGCTTTTAGAAGTGTGTTTCCAAACGTGTTGTTGACATACTCTCCACCATCACCATCACTACCACCATCACCATCACTACCACCACCACCATCACCATCACCATCACTATCACTACCACCATCACCATCACCATCACTACCACCACCATCACCATCACCATCACCATCACTATCACTATCACTACCACCACCACCATCACCATCACTACCACCATCACTATCACTACCACCACCACCACCACACCACCATCATCACCATCACCATCACTACCACCATCACTATCACTATCACTATCACTACCACCATCACCACACCATCACCATCACTACCACCATCACTATCACTATCACTACTACCACCACCACCACCACACCACCACCATCACCATCACCATCACTACCACCATCACTATCACTATCACTATCACTACCACCATCACCACACCATCACTACCACCATCACCATCACCATCACTACCACCATCACCATCACTACCACCATCACCACCACCATCATCACCATCAGTACCACCACCATCACTATCACCACCATCACTACCACCACCACCATCACCACACCATCACTACCACCATCACCATCACCATCACCATCACTATCACCATCACTATCACTACCACCATCACCACCACCACCACCATCACCACCATCACCACTACCACCACCACCACCACCATCACCACCACCACCATCATTATCATCACCACCACCACCACCACCATCACTACCACCATCACCATCACTACCACCACCACCATCACGATCACTACCACCATCACCATCACTACCACCACCACCACCACCACCACCACCACCACCATCACGATCACTACCACCATCACCATCACTACCATCACCATCACTACCACCACCACCACCACCACCATCACCACCACCACCATCACTATCATCACCATCACTACCACCACCATCACTACCACCACCACCACCACCACCATCACCATCACTACCACCACCACTATCACCACCATCACCATCACCATCACTACCACCATCACCATCACTACCACCACCAACACCACCACCATCACCACCACACCACCATCACCATCACTACCACCACCACCACTAACATCACCACCACCATCACCACCACACCACCATCACCACCACCATCACTATCACTACCTCTACTTCTGTGCTTGGTGGTTTCTCTGTCACGCTCGTCAATGGAAACTGTTTCAGTGTAGGGCCACGCTCATGATTAAAGTGCGTACTGTATGTACAGTACATACATACAGTACATTTATACAGTACATGAACACAGTATATACGGTATATGTTGACTGTGTCGTGATGGGTTAATCTGTACTAGAAGTAGATAACGGTTGGTTTTGCTGTTTGGTTGCACTTGCAAAAGGCAAAATACACGTGCGCTTATAAAAGAAACTAGGCTAGGCGTTCGGCATCGCCTCTGGGAATTGGAAGCACTGGAACAAGTCAGCCATTTCTCTGTGTGTGCTTTGCCTGTCTGCACATCGAGAGCCATTCTGAGGGGACGTCATGGCCTGACTTCACTTATTTTTTTACCAGTTTGCCGTCCGGTTGCCAGATCCTCAGGGTTGCCAGTTTGGTACACTGGGTCGCTTTTGACTGTGGAAAAACCTGAGGATAATTGACGACAAAGGAAGAGTGTCATGATAAAAAACTATAAAAAATGACAGCTTCTTTTTTAAGACGTTGCCATTTATTTGCGGTTGCCTGGGATACAGTTGACATTTGTGTAGAGTTTGCCAGAGTTCTGCGGACGAATGCCTAGAAACATGCCTGTATTCCCGGAGTCTGTCGGCAACATTAGAGGCTGTTTATACCAATAAATAAGGGACATGTGTTCCATAATCTGTAAATAAACTAAAACAGACAGTCAGGAATAGTGAATCAATTTCACAAACAGCCTTGGTATGAAGGGCAGAATTTGAGAAGAAACAAAATAATATTCTGTGTGTTTGGTATTTGTTTACGAATTAGTTACTGATTATTGTGAATACTTTGACTAGTGTAGTTTGATTGCATTCCTTTTATTACATGAATCGTCTTTTTGAAAAGTCTCATATGTACTGGAAGTAGGAAGATCTGTGTTGATATTATTATTTATTTTTATTTTATTATAACTTGTATAGTATTTTAAATTGAATCAGCGAGGCAGATGAATAGTGACACTTTATAGCAGTGTGCTTTGTTTCCGTGAAATGTTGTGGTTTCTTTATACATATTCAGGCTCTTACAAAAAGGCGATGTTGAAGTAAAAGTGAATACGTGTGGATTGGCTATTATCAGCAAACCAATGATTTACAGTTTCACATTTTCTTCTAAAGATGATAGGATCAGCAGACGATACAGGTTTCTATGGCTCAGAAATCTTGATTCTCACTGGCTAAAATATTTATTTTAGTTAAGCCAAAAAAGGATTATGTTGCTGCTTATCGATTGTTTCTGTCTCAACTTTAAGGGAAATTCAAGGAGATCTGTCCGGGCGGAATGGGCTACACTGTCCTTCCCAAGCCCCCTCGCCAGCCTGACCCCATCGATCAGCCAATCATCACACACCAGGAACCCACTGTGACCCTGCCGCCCCTGCCCCTGCCCACCCCGGAGAAACCAGTGGAGGCGTACGGCACCCCAGAAGAAGAGCTCCCAGTGGTACCAGGTGAGTCCGATAACTCCACCTGGTCCACTGCCCCGTGATCCATGCTTCTCCCAGAAAAGCCAAAGCGGGGCCAAGGAGTCCCTGTCACCTCCACTCAACTTCAGCGACGACGAGAACCATTCTTTTGACCACATGCAGATGGTACCTTTGTTTTGAAGGGGTTGGGTCACGTCTAGCGTGTGCTGGGGACAGAGACGGAGCGTGAGGACTACAGACCTGACCGCTCGTCGCCTGTTTGAGCTTCAGACCGAACATATTGTAGCAGCGGTTCTCAATCCAGTCCTCAAGGACCCCGACCCATTCCAGGTATTTCATCTTCCCAGTTTCTAGCACACCTGGTGCAATTAGTCAAGGCCTTGCTGTATGAGACTAATTACACCAGGTGTGTTAGAAACTGGGAAGACTAAATACCTGGAATGGGTGGGGGTCCTTGAGGACTGGGTTGAGAACCACTGTTATAGAGGGCACGTGATGCATTGTGGGAAGAATACAACAACAACATGTCTAATACTTAGGAGCACACTCATCGTACCAGACACCATTACACCATTGTGTACGTGTTTCATAAAAAAAAAAAAAATTAAAATCAAAACGCTTCTACCTCCCTGACAATGCAGAACGAGGAACAGGGTGGAAATTGTTTTTGGCTTTGCGCTAAAAAATATGTTTTGTATCGTGGAGACGTAGAGAAGAGACAGAGCTAGCTTATTATTCAGGACATGCTGCCGTACAGCAGGGGAAAGGACAAACTTGGCTGCCGTTGAACAAAGAAAGACAGAGTCCAAATTACAAGGAAGTAAGCGTCTTTTCAACTCAGAGGACAGAGGATGTCTCAGTAGAGGACATACTTTGATACAGAATCAGACCAAAAGTCGCTGGCCTTGCTTGTTGAGTCAAGTACTAGTTCAGTCTACCTTAAGTACTACCGTAAGTACTCAAAGAGTTAAGTTCTACCTTAAGTACTAGATCAGTTAAGTACTACTGTACTAGATGAGTTAAGTACTACTTTAAAGATTAGATGAGTTAAGTACTACCTTAAGTACTAGATCAGTTAAGTACTACTGTAAGTACTAGTTAAGTACTACCTTAAGGATTAGATGAGTTAAGTACTACCTTAAGTACAAGATAAGTTAAGTACTACCTGATAAAACGAATGAAGTTTTACCTGACCGCGCAGCGTCTTCGAGCTGTAGAGCTAAGGACCCCTGGTGTGTGTCTGCCCTCTGAGTTGTTGCCTCTGGGTTCTCCTAACCATCATCTCTCACAATGAAAGCCGTTGGTCTTAATGGCCTGATACCGTTACAACCTCAGGAAGCTTTTTGAGTTATGACATGGCATTGCGGCCAGGAGGAGGTTTTAAAGTAAGCCTTTTATTGGAATGTCCTTGTCGCTGATTAGCATTTGTCTGTTGCCATTAAAAAAAGGTCAAGTTTTTTAGGGTAACTACAATTACTTCAAAGCCAGGAGAAGGTGACAGCCCCTATGAATTTGTAAATGCCTGGCAAATGGAGGTTTATTGAGGTCCGGCCATGGCTGAATATATTTGATGTGTTCATTTGATTTAGTTTGTGTCGAATATAACAAAAGGATGCGATGTGACTATATCTGGGACAAACATAATTACATGTTGGTTTAATGTATTACAGTATGTGTAAAGTCTAATTGCCCTTTTTTATATAAATCTTTTTCATTTGATTCTTCCTTAATAATCAGTAGCCACAGCTGCGCCGGAGCAGGTAGGTTGAGCTTCGTTTGAGTTTCAAAGGCACTCTGCTTGCATCCAGACGATCTTCTTTTGGCCACTCTTCTTTCCTTTATATATATATATAAATGTAATGATAACCTTGTACAAAGATGCAGGTACCTCCTCTGCATGGCAAGCAGCCGTATCAGTGCATGGTGACCACGGACGATCTCCCAGCCCTCCCTGTGGAGACGAAGCCGCCTATGGAGACACAATAACAGCTGGTTGAGACTCTGTCCTCTGCGCTTTCCCTCGCTGCCTCTGCTTCCGTACTAGAGCGACTACCGAGCTCTTCGTCAACGGCAAAAAGCTGCGCTTGTTACGTCAGCGTCGTCCCCTGTTTCCGAGCGCACGCAGCCGCTTAGAGGCTTCCTTATAAAACCGAAGGAGGGAGGAGATGAAACGGTTGTTTTTATAGACACCTCACCTCCCAGAGGTCCCCCCCCCCCTTTCCCAATCCCCTTCTAGCTTTGCCTGGCTAGTCAATCGCTAACTCACTCGGCTGCAAAAAAACGCATCGCGCTCGTAGACCTTGTGCATTCGAACACGCCTATGAGTGATATGAATATATATCTACGTATGGCACGGTTCTACATCACCCCCCCCCCCACACACCCCCACTCCCATCTTCAAACCTGTTCGATGTTGACAGCCACGGCCCTGTGTTTTTGCTGTGTTTGTTGTTGAAGGAGCTGGTGGTTCCTGGCGGTAGTTCTAGGGTCGTAGTTGAACCACTGCAGCCTCAGCTCTCTCCGGGGGTCTCCACTGTGAGAATGGAGGCTGCTCCCCCAGGTGTCTGATTCCCATCTTCTCTGTGCCGTGACATCCAAAAACGCTTTTGTTTTTGGCCCATATGTCTGTACTTCTTATTTCTTGTCAACGTTCTGAATTTTGTTACAAAAACACAATTTCAAATTAATATGCTGAGTGTACATATAGCCTAAATGGTTTTACATTAGCTTTCACTGTCTAAAATAATGAATTTCAAATGACTATTTGTGTATGTGTGTGTGTGTGTGTGAGCATGAGCGTGTGCGTGTGTGTGTGTGAGCGAGAGCGTGTGTGAGTGCGTGTGCGTGTGTGTGTCCGTGTGTGTGAGGACAGTGTAGATGTGACGTATTTCTTCTTAATCCCCCTCCATCTTGTCTGTGTCTCTCAGAGGTGGTGGAGAGAACGTCCCCCCCTGCGCCATTCGAGATACTCCCATCCAACGCCGGGCAGGACATCGCCCCCACGCAGTCAGCAGGTAACACACACACACACACACACACACACACACACACACACACACACACACACACACACACACACACACCATCTCTCTCTGTTCCACTCAGGTACTGGCCTGCACAGTTACCAGCTCAATGGACCGCTACTGTAACAGGTTGATAATAGAATCGTCCTTGGTTTCACAGCTGAGCTTCTACACGCACACACCCACACGCACACCCACACGCACACACACACACACACACACACACACACACACGTTCACAAACACCAATTACATGAAAAGCATGAATGAGCAGAGAGGCACGTCGGAACTCGTGGCTGGACGCACGCTCTCGCTACATAAATACACACGCGCCGTAATCTCCTGCCTTAGCCCATTAACTGCAGTTTATTTGTGTTTAAGGCCCCTCCCCCCTCCCCCATGGAATTCCTGGGGGGTCAGTGTCAGAAATAAAAAGAGATGAGAGCGGTCTGTTGAGATGCGGAGCTGGAAGCACTCTCTCTACCTCCGCTCAGCCCCTCTTTGTCCCTGGGGGTGGGGGGGTGTGGGGGGGGGGGGTCTTCACTCCCGTCACTCCCACTACTATATTTAGGGACCCCTACTCTGCCATATAGAGACAGGGGCAGCATGGCCGTCTTTCTCTCTCTCTCCGCCGATAGGCTAACCACATCGTCGCCATGGGTACGGCGCACTCCACGACTATTTCCAGAAAGAGGTTTATGACTTTTTTTTTTCTTTCTTACAGCTGACAGTGGCCTGACGTGAGTTGAGAGGAACCCTGGTTCTTTCTTTGCCTGGATTCTTGTCCTCCTTCGGGGTTGTCGCTGCGGTTGGTTAGAGTGGCGAAGACGTGGGGCCGCCGCCGGAGCTCAGGCTGGCATTTACCAGCGTCTCCTTGGCAACCTCCAAGCCCAACCGGTCGTGAAAAACCCACCTGTTTTTATTTCGATGCTGCGGTTAGCGGGGGACCCGCAGTTTGAGAAAGATGGCAGGAAGGATGAAAAAAAGGGGGTGGTGAGGGGGTAGAGAGAGAGAGAGAGAGAGAGAGAGAGAGAGAGAGAGAGAGAGAGAGAGAGGGAGAGAGGGAGAGAGGGAGAGAGAGAGAGAGGGGAAGCTAACGTCTCAGTGAATGCATCGAGCAGCCAATAGTTACGCCAGGCCACGCTAAAAAAAACCTCCACTGGACTAATCAGGTGCACCGCAGAGATATTTTGGTGATTTTCACTAGGCGGATATCCAAAACCCCAGACCTTTAACGTCTTACGAGTGTGTGTGTGTGTGTGTGTGTGTGTGTGTGTGTGTGTGTGTCCCCGTCCGTCCGTTATGCGCGTGCGTCTTTGTTTATGTTTGTTGACTTCATATCCTGTTGTCCCGGATACGTGACACCATATTCCGCGGCCACAGTATGTTATGAGGGCAGCTGGTGACAGTCACTCTGTAAACGAGGCCGCTCCATTAAAGCCTCTTTCCATGGCTTCTCCCTCCCTCCCCTCTGTTTCAGTCGCACGCTGTTGTCCGGGGCAGGATTAGAACCTTTCCTTGCTCTGTGCGCCGGGACACACGCGTTTCATTTTTGAATCAGGTCCTCTCATGAAAGCACAGCGATAGTGTGATTGTATCTTGTTGCTAATAAGATGTGTTTATCTAGGGTTATTTATGAATTGGGTTGTCGCGTTCATTAAATCTTCAGTAAATCAGCGTTCATTATCGCACATTAGTTATGTAGTATCATCTGATTGATCAGAGATGGCAGTCAATAAACATCTTTTTATAATGAATCAATGACAGTTTGTTTTAATGAAGATATCCATGCATCTTTTAAATCACTCCCTGTCAACAAATCATTCTGGTCAAAACGTGTTGCCGTGAAAACCTTCTCAAATGTCCCGCTGACCCTCTGAGGCTGGTTTTCTTACGATATAACCAACTGGTTTCGGCAGATTTGACCAGTTGTATCTTTCCTTATGAAGATACTGTACATGACACGTCTCGATCCTGACATGGCCTTCAGCCTTACCCTTACCTTCATCGCTCGCCACAGAGAAGATCAGAACCACGGTGTACTTCAACGAGACATTATGTGCTCTCAAGCCTGCTGACATTTTGACTGCCTGTTACGCTGTAATTCTGAACTAATCTGCTGGTAATGTCTTTTGATACAGTGCCATGTGCTCAGACGTTGTAGAAGCTAATCAATCAATGTTCGCTTAATACGTCATGGTTATTCTAGCCAAGATCTGCCCAACCCTTTCACTCAGTTTTTTTTTACCGTTCCGAGTAATCGACTCCTTTGAGACCTTACACATGCACTGTAAATACATTATTCATATTGTACTGCTATTAACGCTACACACTACACCCACACCCACCAGTCACTCGCATATTTGCAGTTTCCAGCATTATTTGTATAAGGGAAAAATACATCATATATTGTACTATCTTTGCAAATGAGCCTTTGAGGAGCATTTGGGTTGGGTCTTTTGTTTTTCAAAAACGTACTTTTGAGTTCAATAACCTTTAACATTGGTGATTTGAAATGATCTCCCTTTTACCCTTCTCATGTCCACTATATCCCTGCTCTCTTCCATCTCTCTTTACCTCCATTATGTGTGTTCATTCTCTTTCTCTCTCGATCTCTCTTTTCTCTTCCTCTCAATTTCTCTTTTACCCCGTGCTCTCATCACACCTCTGTAACCAAATCCCTCTTCTCTCGTTACCTCACACCCTTAACCCCTGTCTAATTTCCGTTTCTTTCTTCCTCTACTATCCCCCTCTCGCCTGTCTATCCTTCTCCTCCCTCCCTCCCTCCCTCCCTCCCTCCCTCCCTCCACCCCTCCATCAGAGGTGGATGAATGCCAGATCAACCCTCACATCTGCGGCCAGGGTATCTGCTACAACACTGCCGGGGGCTACACCTGTCACTGTGACCAGGGTTACCATTTGGACCCGAGCCAAACCACCTGTGTAGGTCAGTAGGTCAAAGGTCACCACTGGCAGATTTGTCCAGCCAGCCTGAAAACAGGGTATTTTTCATCTCTAGAGTAGGAGAGAAGACAGGAGAGTGCAAAGGTCATGGAGTTGTTTGTTTCTTCATCCACTCCGCAACTTGGTGTATCATTATTTGTTTATCCTGTTCAAACTTTATTTTATAAATGTTTTTGGCTACCTTTTGTTTCTTAAGTACTACATTTTTTTAATGAATTCATGAGATTTGATTTGAACAGCTTAAGTGACTCCCAGTTATTTAAAATTGTAAACAGGTTTTTTTGATAGTGTTCTCACTGTGGTATTTTTAATCCATGTGTCTTTAGCGTTTATCCTCTTCCATAGCTCACTCCCCTATGCTATGATATAAATACAAGGCATGCGGTGATGAAGTGGTTCTCTGCTATTTCAATACAGGTTTCTCTTTCCACTGATTTAGCTTTGCGGAGGCATACAGGGCTGATAATTGTTTTCCCATAACTGTGCTGTAAAAAGTGTTTTAAGTGAAACATGAAGATATAATTTATGAATGTTTTTGAGAGATTTATACGAGTAAGTCACCTATTATAAGAATCAGTCTGCAAAAACAGGCTGGGAGATTCGTTCACCTCTCCAGCCTTTCTCTTTGTTACCTGAACGGTTTTGACGTTTAAATGTAAATATACGTTAGGAGCCAGGAATCTATTCAGACTGCAGAATGTCTGTCACTGTAGCAACCTTACTTTTTATTGCTCTTTCTAAATTGTCTGACAAGACATTTTGTTGGCTTTTTGGTCAAAGATGCTCTTCAAGTTTTGTTAACTTTTAAAAATAGTTCCTTGTATTTACTTTGAGTGGCATCTCCTTTAAAAAAGTAAACGTGCACCTCATTATATTTACACTCCAAATAAGCGCCTCTTAGCCACCTCTCTGTTTTTAAAGTATTTGAAAGCTAACTAGATTTTCTTCTTTTATTTTTCTTTCTGATCTCCGTCTCTCTCTCCGTCTGTCCTCTCTCCCTTCTCTGCCAGACATCAACGAGTGTGTACACTGGACAGTTTGCCCGTCCGGTGTGTGTGTCAACCTGGAGGGCCAGTACAAGTGCCAACCCTGTGAGGATGGCTACCAGGGCCTGGAGGGACAGTGTGTGGGTGGGTATTGGTTCCCATCCCCATCCCCATTCTATTAGATAGCCACGTTAGGCTAACCTCACGTGGGTTCTAGTCCCAACCCTGTGAGGACGGCTACCAGGGCCTGGAGGGACAGTGTGTGGATGGGTATTGGTTCCCATCCCCATCCCCATTCTATTAGATAGCCACGTTAGGCTAACCTCACATGGGTTCTAGTCCCAGTCCCAGTGTGAACTGCAAAGCTTCGGGCGACGGAGACGGAGAAACGTTTGTATGTTATATAGTTTGAATCTGTCCTGGTAAACTCATTAAAAAAAAATAGATCACTTTTTAATGTGGATCTGATTATATTTTTGTTATAGTGCGTTTGTGGTTTATCAACCACATTGTGAAGAGCTGATAAGCTCTCTTTCCCTTTTCAGGAAAACCCATAACAATCCCACAGGCCATATTAATTATACCCCTCTCGGAAAATCTGGTTTAGATTGCTATGATTTCGTAACCCTGTTGTGTTTGACATTAACCATCGTTGAATACCCCAGAGAAACCCAAGGAAATGGGATGAAACACCGCAAATAGCGCCATTAAACCTTCCCAAAAAAATCCCTCCCTACAAACCCCAACATATTCCTGGAGGTCAAGTAGTTCGATTGAAACCGTAGGTGTGTCAGCCTCCCGTCCAGAACGCTTCGCTAGCGGTGTCGCGTGTGGCTAACGGTTAGCTAAGAGGCCGGGAGTATTCGTCCGCTCTCCTAAAGCTGCCAAGCCACAACGGGGAGGGAGGGTGTGGGTCGCGGTAGCTATAGGAAACAATTAGGCTGTGCGACAGGGTAGCCCACATAGAGTTGGCCTTTATAGACGCTCTAAGCCAACACGCAGATGTTGTGGGGCAGACGGCCAAACTCGCAGACCTCAAGTACTCAAGCCCCTTGTCTGGCTGTCTGTGTGTGTGTGTGTGTGTGTGTGTGTGTGTGTGTGTGTGTGTGTGTGTGTGTGCATGTATTTGTGAATAGCAGCTACTGTAGTTTTGATACTCAACAAGCTCACATCACTTTTGAAAGGAATCCTTCTGATCAAATTGTTACCCTTTCCAAAATATTTATATTTTTCATATATGACACAGAGTACCAGTCAAATGTTTGGATGCACTTTCTCATTCAAGTGAATGGGAAGGTATGTCTACACTTTTGGCTGGTACAGTATACATATAACGTGAGAGAAAAAACTTGTGAAAATGTCCCTATTTCCTCTTCATTTGAGTTCATTGGCGGTTGGCAAACAACTATTTGGTGCATTACTGCCACCAACTGACCAGGATAACGTCCCTATTCAGTGTCCCACTGTGCTTTAATTATCACTTGTTTCTCTGGCCCCGCCCAGATGTTGATGAGTGCCTGGACCCGGCCACCTGCGCTAACGGCAAGTGCACCAATCAGGAGGGCTCCTTCTCCTGTTCCTGTAACCACGGCTTCCAGCTGGGCTGGGGAGACTTTTGCCAAGGTGACCTTTTCTTTTTAAGGAACTTTGGAAACATAAAAACTTGTAGGCGTGTAATATTTATTTTTGTGCTTAGATTCACTACACAATATTAAATATTTGAAGTATTCTCCTTGACTTGAAGAAATGATATGTCATAAAGTAACAAATCTCCCCGGGGTGTAAGTTTCTGTCTGGTTGACCAGCTACAGCCACTAGAACACTGTAGGATAGTCACAGGTTTAAGGTATCGTTCAAAGACTGACTGTTAAGCGATCTTCTAACTACACAAGTCCTTAGAGTTTAATGGTGGCTGGTGTTATTATTAGTGATCATGTCGATCTTTCAGTGATCTTCTACGGACTCTGAAAGGGGAACACACATCTCCTTAGCCTATTCTTTGGCTCTTCTTCTTAGCAATAAAAACAACAATGGCGGTGCTTTGAGCGGGACAGTTGTGATAGGGGTGCAGTTGCCGTGACTACCTGATATGTCTTTTCCTTTATCTACTGTAGTAGAATGTGCTCTTTGGAAGTTTCTATGGAGAAACTCTCGCTAAATGACAGTGATAAATGCAGCACTCTACTTTATATAGCTGCATGTCGTTTGCTATACTAAATATTTACTCAGTGTGTTTTCTTACCAACCACCACTAAACACTTAGAACGTCCTAAGTGATTAACTATGTTGCACTACTTTGACATTTTTGTTGTAGCGATATCATTTTTGGGGGGGAAGTTTCAGCCTGGCGAGAAACGTCCAGAAAACCCATTAATAAAAGGAGCATTAATAGCAGCAGAGAACTGCAAAAAGGCCTCGTCATCACTCATTTGTTTGGCTACTGTTGCTATGTGACACACTGTGATGCATGTCTCTCCATCAACGGCTCGCTTTGGTTTTCTCCCCATAAATGCACGTCCTTTTCCCTTACCTCGGCTAGCTATGGTGCGTAAGGTAAAACTCACGGGTCTCCATTCAGAAAATGATGGAGTTTTTTTCAGCATGCTACACTGAATTGATATCGTAGATTCATGTACATATCTTATATTTATTTTAGTTATGTGTCCTAAATTATAAACCTAAAGTATCAATTATTGGAATTTCTTGTGGGTCCAGTCGTTGGTTGCTTTTACTGCTGAGACTGATTAAGATAACAGCACATACTAAAATGGAATTATGTTTTAAACACTTAACACATTTTTTTACATTAGCCTTCTGATTTAGTACCAATAATAGATCATAAACATCATAAACGTGTTTACCAGAAATGCTATTTCATGTTTTTTGTTTTCTTTAGATCTTTGTAATGTAAAAAGTGATATCGTAAGGCGTTTTTTTGGCCTGTGCTGATGTTGCCTGTATCTTTTCTTCTCTTGGGTTGGTTGCCGGGGTGGGTTGCCGCCTCTAGATGTGGACGAGTGCCAGGATGAGCTGGTGTGCACCAGGGGCCACTGTCAGAACACTGAGGGCTCCTTCCTCTGCAGCTGTGGGCCTGGCTTCAGGGCCTCACCGGCCGGAGACCAGTGTGATGGTACGCACGCCACAACACACCACACCTTTCTTTCTATATTTCATCCTCTTCCTGAAATGTTATTGTATGGCGTGTTTAGATTTTTTTAGGGCGTACGTCATTGAAACGATGTGAAAACTTGAACGAACGCACGTAATCAACCATTCAATGGTCTCATTGGATTCCTGTGAGCGGCGTGCCTCGCATGTGCCCGACAACGAGCACATGATCGTCACGGTGATTCAGTGCGCCCGTAACACCCCTCTATCTCTCTTTCAATCTTTTATTGCTGTCAGATGTCGAGGCTTGGTGGATGGCACACACATCAAGAAAATATGCCTGCGATGTATTTTCGTTTCATTGGTCCCCATGAAAGCCGCAGTCGAGACATCTGCTGTGATTCAAACCCTAAAAATTGCTTGAGGTTGTAACCTCAGCCACGCTCATGTCCTCCTTCTAGCCATAAATCGCTGGTTTGGTGTTTGTGTGTGTCGTCATAAATCGCTGGTTCGGTGTGTGTGTGTGTCGTGTCTCGTATAATATAAATATGGACGTGTGTGTTTGTTTAATGGCCCGAAACGTACATGTGTATTTTAGAAATGTGTACATGTGCCCAATTGGCGCAAAACACATATGTATATTTATGTTGTTTATGTATGTGTGTTCTATAAATGTGCTTGGGGCTCTGTTTGTGTGTCTGGCGCAAAATGTATGTGTATGTTTGCA
Organism: Galaxias olidus; assembly: GCA_026901105.3. NCBI lineage: Eukaryota > Metazoa > Chordata > Actinopteri > Galaxiiformes > Galaxiidae > Galaxias > Galaxias olidus. Next base: position 96,715 of record JAPMUY010000391.1, on the reverse strand, counting down.
GCGTTTGTGTGTGTGTGAGACCAATACCACTTCCCCCTAACCGTGTGTGTGTGTGTGTGTGTGTCTGTGTGTGTGTGTGTGTGTGTGTGTGTGTGTGTGTGTGTGTGTGTGTGTGTGTGTGTGTGTACTCTTGTGGTCTGTCCAGACGTGGATGAGTGTGTGGAGTTGGAGTGGCCCTGCGAGACGGGGGGCCGGTGTGTCAACAACTTGGGCTCCTATCACTGCAGCTGTCCCCAGGGTTACCAGCAGATCAATGGCACGAGCTGTCTGGGTGAGCAACACCTCAACACCTCCCCGTGATGTATAGGGCAGATCACACACACACACACACACACACACTCACATGCTCACACACACACACACTCACATGCTCACACACACATACTCACACACAGACACGCACATACTCACACACACACACACACATACACACAGACACGTATACATTTACATACTCACACATATACACACACATACATACATACATATTCATACTCACACACAGACACGTATGCACGTACATACTCGCACATATATACGGACACAAACACACACACACACACACACACACACACACACATACACATACATACATACATACATACATACATACATACTCATACTCACACACAGACACGTATATACACACATACTCACACATATACACGGACACAAACACACACACACACACACACACACACACGCTGCGCTTGGACAGCTTAACACACGTACCTACATCTGTAAATGGAGAGAGAGGAATAGAAACTCCCCGAGAACCCAGAGAGAACCCAGACACCTGTTGCCACGCCAACACTAACACACTGACATGGAGTGACGCGCTGAAGGCCGCCTGCCGCGTGCTGGAGACCTGCCACACCAGGTGACAGGTCAGGTGATGTCACCAAAGACCCCCTCAGACCTCCTCTGTCTCAGGGGCACGGAACACTGCGTGTTTGTGTCAATGTGTGTTTGTCTATGCGTATTTATCTCCTATGGTTGTGTGTGTGTGTGTGTGTGTGTGTGTGTGTGTGTGTGGGTGTGGGTGGGTGTGTGTGTGTGAGTGCGTGAGCACGAAGTCCGAGGGCGTATGCACGTAAGGAACCCAGAATCCCCTGGGGTTGTTTACCTAGCCTCCCTCTGTCCTGGTCTGTCACGGGCTTCACTGCCACCCTCCTCTCCTCTCCTCTCCTCTCCTCTCCCCTCCTCTCCTCTCCTCTCTCTCCTCTCCTCTCCTCTCCTCTCCTCTCCTCTCCCCTCCTCTCCTCTCTCTCCTCTCCTCTCCTCTCCTCTCCTCTCCCTCCTCTCCTCTCTTCCCTCTCCTCTCCTCTCCCCTCCTCTCCTCTCCTCTCCTTTACCCCCTCCAGGTCTGTCACAGGGCTCCCTGCCACCCACCCCCTCTTCTCTCCTCCCCTCCCTCTCCTCTCCCTTGGTCTGAGATCATGGTTACTGTGGTGCTGGTCTGTCATGGTGCTCAGAACCACCCCCACCCTCCCGCCTCACCCGTCTAAGGTCTGAAGTGATAGTATGAGCTCACCGTTTGGTGGTGGGGGGTGGGGGAGGGGGGGTGTCTCTCCCCTCTGTCATGGTGTTCAGAACCATCCCCACCCTCCCGCCTCACCCCTCCAAGGTCTGTGGTGATAGTATGAGCACACAGTTTGGTGGGGGGGGTGTCTCTCCCCTCTGTCATGGTGCTCAGAACCACCCCCACCCTCCCACCCCCCCACCCACCCCTCCTCTAAGGTCTGTGATGATGATGATGATGGTGATGATGATGCGTGTCTCTCCCCTCTGCAGACGTGGACGAGTGTCTGGACGACCCGGAGCTGTGCGCCCCCAACGGAGAGTGCCTCAACACGGAGGGCTCCTACCAGTGTGTGTGTGAGACGGGCTACGCTGCCAGCACGGACACACACACCTGTGAAGGTAGGCCGCAGGGGGGAGGGAGAGAGGCAGGGGGGGAGGGAGGGAGAGAAGGAGGGAGGGAGAGAGAGAGAGTGGCTCAACACGGAGGGCTCCTACCTGTGTGTCTGTGAGACGGGCTACGCTGCCAGCATGGACACACACACCTGTGAAGGTAGGCCGCAGGGGGGAGGGAGGGGGAGGCAGGGGAGAGGGACTAAAGGAGGGACTGAAAGAGGGAGGGAAGGTGGGGAGGGGATGGAGAGAGAGAGAGAGAGTGCCATCTGAGGGTCTTCAACTAAGAGTTTGAGTCTTGGAAAAGAAACGGGTTTCACCTCGTTATCTTGTTTTTGTAGCCTGTTTTATTTTTGCATACTGGGGCTTTTTAATGAGAATGTTTGACAGCAGCTGTCAACTCATACCTTATGTTCTCCAAAAAATATTTTACTGCCATTTTAAATCCCGATAGTTTCATAACTTAAAAGGGCACTCCAAACCTTGTTTGTGTGTCTCTGAGCTGACAAACAGCCGTTTCTTATTTCTGCTTCTTTGATCTGTCACTTCCTGGTCGTGAGGAAGAGAGTAAATATACGAACATTTCCTTCATCAGGGTTTGTGTTCATGAGGAGGTCATTGGTTATGATCGCTTGACCTCGTTTACACTGCAGCGCCACAATGAACCGGACTGAGCTGGTCTAGATGCTCATCCACCAGCACTGTGCAGTGTCAGACAATCTGGGCCAAGATAGTCAGAGTACCGGAGTGGAAACACAAAGTAATGATATGCAGTGCTGTTTCAGTTTGGGAGTGTTTTAGGTGTAAGGAGACCTGGTGGAGGGCTGATGAACACACACACGCACATACACACGCACGCACGCACACACACAAACACACGCACGCACACACACACAAACATACGCACGCACACAAACACGCACACCCACACACGCACACACGCGCACACACACACACACTACACCGTACACAAAGGCCTTTGCCAACACCAGCTTTGCGGTGTGGACCGTTGATTCGTTGTCCTCGTGTCCAGCCTGCCTCCCGTGTCCGCTGACCGTTGATTCGTTGTCCTCGTGTCCAGCCTGCCTCCCGTGTCCGCTGACTGTTGATTCGTTGTCCTCGTGTCCAGCCTGCCTCCCGTGTCCGCTGACCGTTGATTCGTTGTCCTCGTGTCCAGCCTGCCTCCCCTGTATGCTGACCGTTGATTCGTTGTCCTCGTGTCCAGCCTGCCTCCCCTGTATGCTGACCGTTGATTCGTTGTCCTCGTGTCCAGCCTGCCTCCCCTGTATGCTGACTGTTGATTCGTTGTCCTCGTGTCCAGCCTGCCTCCCGTGTCCGCTGACCGTTGATTCGTTGTCCTCGTGTCCAGCCTGCCTCCGCTGTCTGCTGACCGATGCCTGTTGGGAGAACTGGGGCGGCACTGTCTCTCCCTTAGCATTACGCTGCTGCCGCGGTTATTTCCAGGCCAAACGTCCACCCTGCCAGACGTGTTCTGCCCCGGTGCCAGAGTTGTTTTAAATGCCCTTTGGTTTTCCTTGGGTAATAAAAAGGAGGAGGAGGAGGAGGAGGAGGAGGAGGGAGTGTAAGGAAACGGAGGAGGAAGCCGTTGAGCTGGCTGTCTAGACAAGCAGGGATATTTGCTCCTGCACTCTAGTCTTCCTGATTTATGCAGGGGCTCAAACTCCATCTGGGTGAGTGTGTGCTAGGGGGCCCAGCATTGTGTGTGTGTGTGTGTGTGTGTGTGTGTGTGTGTGTGTGTGTGTGTGTGTGTGTGTGTGTTAGGGGGCCCAGCATTGAGGATGTGTGTGTGTGTGTGTGTGTGTGTGTGTGTGTGTGTGTGTGTTATCGGGGCCAGCGTTGTGTGTGTGTCTGTTAGGGGGCCCAGCGTTTAGTGTGTTTGTATGTATGTGTGTGTGTGTGTGTGTGTGTGTGTGTGTGTGTTAGGGGGCCCAGCGTTTAGTGTGTGTGTGTGTGTGTGTGTGTGTGTGTGTGTGTGTGTGTGTGTGTGTGTGTGCATCTTCATCTTTCCGTGTTTTCCGCGGATCTGTTTATCCCAGCCTCTCCTCTCTGACAGCTGTTCTCGCCATCTGCCTCGAACGCCTCGACAAAAGTCAACGTTCCTCCCCGTGATCCGCCTCTCTCATTTCCCACCTTAGATGTCCTTTCCCTAATCCTTTACAAAGCAGAACGAGGAGAACTAAGGGTGTTTTATCCGGCGCTTTGTGGCAGCGGCGGGGGCGTCGGCAGCGTGCTGGTGGTGGGAGAGTGTGTACCGCGGCCTTCACGGGGGGCTTCAGGAGGTCCAGATGGCTTCTGCAGGTGGTGCAGTGGGCGAGAGGGAAAGAAAGTCGAGACAAGTTTGAGCCTCAGAGTCAAACTGAGTGTGGCCCAGTAGGATGGGGGGTGAGCTGAGGAAGTGCTGCTGGTGTTTGTCGGGAGTGTGTGGGAGTGTGTGTGGGTGAGTGGGCCCCCCACCCCACCTCACCTCACCTCACCCCTCCATCCCTGCAGCGGTAGCCCCTACCTCCTCCCCTGACCAGCCCCGCCCCGTAGCCCTTACCTCCCACCCTGACCAGCCCCGCCCAGTAGCCCCTACCTCCTCCCCTGCCCAGCCCCGCCCCGTAGCCCCTACCTCCTCCCCTGACCAGCCCCGCCCCGTAGCCCCTACCTCCTCCCCTGCCCAGCACACCGCCCTGTAGCCCCTACCGCCTCCCCTGCCCAGCCCCGCCCCGTAGCCCCTACCTCCTCCCCTGTCCAGCCCCGCCCCGTAGCCCCTACCTCCTCCCCTGTCCAGCCCCGCCCCGTAGCCCCTACCTCCTCCCCTGACCAGCCCCGCCACGTAGCCCTTACCTCCCACCCTGACCAGCCCCGCCCAGTAGCCCCTACCTCCTCCCCTGCCCAGCGCCGAGCCGTAGCCCCTACCTCCTCCCTGACCAGCCCCCGCCCGTAGCCCCTACCTCCTCCCCCCTGTCCAGCCCCGCCCCGTAGCCCCTACCTCCTCCCCTGACCAGCCCCGCCCCGTAGCCCCTACCTCCTCCCCTGCCCAGCCCCGCCCCGTAGCCCCTACCTCCTCCCCTGTCCAGCCCCGCCCTGTAGCCCCTACCTCCTCCCCTGTCCAGCCCCGCCCTGTAGACCCTACCTCCTCCCCTGTCCAGCCCCGCCCCGTAGCCCCTACCTCCTCCCCTGCCCAGCCCCGCCCTGTAGCCCCTGGCCTTAGCGGCTGAAGGGTGGCCTTCCTCACAGGAATCAGTCTGAGACAGCGGCTCCACAGCTTGATTGAATCCCGTCTGGCGGAGAGGCTCTGGATCCCTCCTTCTCCTCCCCCTTTCTCTCTTTCTCTCTCTCCTTCTCTTTCTCTTTTCCTCTCTCTCTCTCTCTCACGCTGTCTCTCTCTCTCTCTCTCTCTCTCACTCTCTCTCTCTCTCTCTCTCTCTCTCTCTCTCTCTCTCTCTCTCTCTCTCTCTGTTTCATCCTCCTGTGTGCTGCTGCTGCCAGGTCGGGAGAGGGGAGGTTTTTAAGGGGTCGTGTAGGGTCACGCCCGCCCCTACGGGGGTCGGTTGTCAGACATGGTCGGGGTCCCCGGGGTGTGCTTGACGAGGAAGAGGAGGGCGGCTGCTTCAGAGGGAAAACGTTGCGTCATGTGATGGAGGGTGACACCTGGACGTGGTTAGGGAGACAAATGGCCGTGGATGGAGGGCCGGCGTTGGTCCACCGCACGGCCTGCTCTTCTCATTACCCTGAAGACCGGTGCAAATCTCTGTTTTTCTCTGTGCGTGTGTGTGTGTGTGCGTGTGTTCTCTGTGTGTGTGTGTGTTTGTGTGTGTGTGTGTGTGTGTTTGTTCTCTGTGTGTGTGTGTGTGTGTGTGTGTGTGTGTGTGTGTGTGTGTGTGTGCGTTCTCTCTCTCCGTGTGTGTGTGTTTGTTCTCTGTGTGTGTGTTCTCTCTCTCTCTGTGTGTGTGTGTGTGTGTGTGTGTGTGTGTGTGTGTGTGTGTGCGTGTACGTGCCCCCTGCCCCCCTCAGACGTGGACGAGTGCCTGGACAGCAGCAGGTGCCAGGGCGGGTCCTGTGAGAACAGCCGAGGCTCGTACAGATGTCAGTGTGACAGAGGCTACCGCCTGCAGGCTGACACTGACACATGCCAGGGTAACGCCCTCCTCCACACAAACCAACAAAGAACTACAAGTCCCATTGTGCCTCACTGGATGTGGCTCGCAACGGCCTTTTAGAAAACATGAGTGGATGAACAGTAAACAACACACCACAATCTTCTGATTATAAATCTTTATTAAAAAATAAGTGATTCTAACTGTAATTATATACACGTTTGCATTCTGAGTTGCTGAAAGCGTAGCCGACGCATTGGCGGGGTCTTATTTATATTTAAATGTCTGCTGATCTGTAGATATCGATGAGTGCTCAGAGCTGGGCCGGAGTATCTGTGGGGCGTGGCAGTGTGAAAACGTCCCTGGTTCCTACAGCTGTGTGGTGGGCTGCCCGCCCGGACACGCCCGCACCCCCGAGGGCACCTGTGAGGGTGAGAGTCAGCCCCCTCCCCTCCCCCACGCTGTGCCCTCCCCCCCCCTCCCCCACCTCACCCGCTGGCCTCATCTCTCTATGTCCCATCAGCTCCTCTGCCTTATTGTCCCTGATGTACCAGCCTCCTCGACGCACCCTCTCCCTTTCACCTCAGCCCACGTGCCAGAAGCTCCACTGCTTTTCCTCACCTAATGTGGCCGCTCCCATTCACTTCAGTTCAAACGTTCCACTGCTTTTCCTGGTTGTGCGTGTCCGTGTGCCTCTCCTGCATCATCTCTCCGTCTCTCATCACACACACCTTTTCTCCATGTGGCTTACATTTTAACGTCCTGCACTTCCCTGGCTTTTCAAAATCTCCAAAAGCGTACAGGAGAGGGTTCCTTGTTATTTTTGCTTCATAATCCTTTTTTTTTGTTGTTCACATCAACTCCTCAGAAGGGTGGTGACACCTCGGTTAACATGGTGATTCTCCGGCTTCTGTCCTGGGGGAAGCTTGCTATTGGTTGGGTCTGCCGGGTTGAGGGGTCAAACGCTTTGGTTCAGGCTGTGTGAGGTCACGAGGGCTATGAGCTATGAGCTGCCAGCTAGCGCTTTCTGCGTTGACAGATCTTTGCTTTCCTCTGCTTCTAGTCCGCTTGAGCAGAGCTTTTCTAAAGGAAGCGCTTAGAATTTAGCGTTAAAAAAATGAGTTTAGTGTTCAAAACCATTCTATGACCAAGGATGTTTGCGCGGGCTAATCCCTCTCTTCCTCTCTCCCGTGGACAGACATTGACGAGTGCGGGGTCAACGAGACGCTGTGCGGTAACCATGGCCACTGTGAGAACACAGCCGGCTCCTTCCGCTGCCTCTGTGACCGCGGCTACCAAGAGTCCCAGGACGGACAGAGCTGTGTGGGTGAGTGGGCCGTGTGTGTGTGTGTGTGTGTGTGTGTGTGTGTGTGTGTGTGTGTGTGTGTGTGTGTGTGTGTGTGTGTGTGTGTGTGTGTGTGTGTGTGTGTGTGTGTGACCACAGCTACCAGGAGTCCCAGGACGGACAGAGCTGTGTGGGTGTGTGTGTGTGTGTGTGTGTTTTACCACAAAACGTGGTTAATGAATGCTAATAATGCTTGATATGATCATTAAAATCTCAAACATATATTTAATCGAGCGTTTCTTTTACATAGTGGGCCCTTCATTGAATTTCTTTTGACGTTTTAGTATGCCGGAGAAGGTGTTAGACCTCTGCAGGTGTCTGCTTCCACTCTCTCTCTCTCTCTTCCCCCCCCCCCCCGCCCCTCTCTGTCGCTCTCTCTCTCTCTGTCTCTCTCTCCCCCTCTCCCCCCCCTCTTTCTCCCTCTCTCTCGCTCTCTTTCTCTCCCTCTCTCCCCCTCCCCCCCCCTCTCTGCCCCCCCCCCTGTCTCTCTCTCCCCCCCCCCCCCCCTGCCCCCCCTCTGCCCCCCCCTCTCTCTCTCTCTGTCTCCCGTCCCCCCGCCCCAGTCCCCCCCCCACACTGTGAAGATGGGTGCAGTGTGGCCAGGAGTTTGATTGATGCAACCATTTATTTTCATTCAATTTGAAGGTGTACACTACAGCAATGACCTGTGTGTGTGTGTGTGTGTGTGTGTGTGTGTGTGTGTGTGCGCGCGCATAAGCCCAGGTCTGTGTGAGAGCCACTGAGTTCATGTTCTTGGACAGCGAGGCCTGGGACTTGGAGCTGCTCCCCTTTCTGGTGGTTTCTCTAACTGGGCCCATGTCGTTCCCATCCAGTCCAATTTCCTCCGCCAGCCAGGCCCCGTCAGGACACACACACACACACACACACACACACACACACACACACACACACACACACACACACACACGCTCCTGCCTCCAGAGACAGACTCACACTCTTTCTGCGAGGTGGTTCTCTGGTAACAGAGCTGACATTGAGTGCAGCGTTTTGCCTTTTGTGCTGTCTGTTGTGCTCCCCACATCCGACAATACACATCCCGTTTTTCTGCTGCTAAAATCGTTAACGGAACCCGCATCACTCCTCTACCGTCTGTCAGCTGCTGATTCCAAGGGGTTTTGGTGAAAAAAGTTCTTCCCCCAGTTCTCGTGTGTCCTCGTTTAATGGACTCGTCTCCTGGCCAATCATAATGAAGAGTTGGAGGTACATCTACCAGTACATCTACCGGTACATCTACCGGTACATCTACCGGTACATCCACCAGTACATCTACCAGTACATCTACCAGTACATCTACCAGTACATCTACCAGTACATCTACCAGTACATCTACCAGTACATCTACCAGTACATCTACCAGTACATCTACCAGTACATCTACCAGTACATCCACCAGTACATCTACCAGTGCCCCGACCAGTCACTGCCCACTCACCTGGAGTCGCTCTGTGTGTCCTATGTGTGTGAGCAAGTCTGGCGCAAATTGGCTGCCGTGGTATCACTCAGACTGAGTGGTCGGTCCATTTGTTGTTCGTTCTGTGGTATTAATTGCCGACCAATTTGTGTAAAGCGGTTTGAGTCTCTAGAAAAGCGCTAAAAACGAAATAAAATGAATTATTATCATTATTATTATCCAGCAGCACAAACGGGTTCCTCTCTGGCAGCTTGCCGTGACCGAGGGGGGAGTACGGGACGCGGTCTGTGACGCTGCAAAACAACCCCGAAAGGTCGTGGTGGTGGGGGGGGTCGCGCCCAGACAGACCTGGGTTTTAATGAGGGCGCCGCCGAGCGTGCCCCAACCCTGCTAAGCAGCCGGGGGTGTTTTAATGTCACAT
>JAPMUY010000391.1:75000-77500 GCA_026901105.3 Galaxias olidus | reverse complement strand
GTGCGTGTAGGTGTGTGTGTTGGTGTCTGTCTGTGTGTGTGTGTGTGTGTGTTTGTGTGTGTGTGTGTGTGTGTGTAGGTGTGCGTGTAGGTGTGTGTGTAGGTGTGTGTGTGTGTGTGTGTGTAGGTGTGCGTGTAGGTGTGCGTGTAGGTGTGCGTGTTGGTGTGCGTGTAGGTGTGTGTGTAGGTGTGTGTGTAGGTGTGCGTGTAGGTGTGCGTGTAGGTGTGCGTGTAGGTGTGCGTGTAGGTGTGTGTAGGTGTGCGTGTAGGTGTGCGTGTAGGTGTGCGTGTTGGTGTGCGTGTAGGTGTGCGTGTAGGTGTGTGTGTAGGTGTGTGTGTAGGTGTGTGTGTGTGTGTGTGTGCGTGTGTGTAAGTGTGTGTGTGTGTGTGTGTGTGTGTGTAGGTGTGTGTGTGTGTGTGTATCTGTGTGTGTGTGTGTGTGTGTGTGGGGAGTGTGTTTGTGTGTGTGTGTGGGGTGTGTGTGTGTAGGTGTGTGTGTAGGTGTGTGTAGGGGTGTGTGTAGGTGTGTGTGTAGGTGTAACTTCATTTAGTATGTGTTCCTGTTGTTGTTGCAGCTGTTCGTGTGTATCCATGCATTCACACAATTCTTTGTTTGTGCGTGTACGTGCTTGTCTGCACCCCTGTGTTTGTCTGTGCGTGTGTGTGTGTGTGTGTGTGTGTGTGTGTGTGTGTGTGTGTGTACCCCTGTGTGTGTGTGTCTGTGCCCCTGTGTGTGTGTGTGTGTGTGTGTGTGTGTGTGTGTGTGTGTGTGTGTGTGTGTGTGTGTGTGTGTGTCGACCCCATGTGTCACTGTGTGTGTGTGTGTGTCACCGTGTGTGTGTCACTGTGTGTGTCACTGTATGTGTGTCACTGTGTATGTGTCTGTCTGTGTGTGTGTGTGTGTGTGTGTGTGTGTGTGTGTGTGTCTGTCTCTGTGTGCCCCTGTATGTGTGTGTGTCTCTGTGTGTCCGTACTCCTGTGTGTGTGTGTCTGCTCCCCTCCGTGTGTGTGTGTGTGTGTGTGTGTGTGTGTGTGTGTGTGTGTGTGTGTGTCCGCTCCCCTGTGTGTGTCTCTGTGTGTGTGTCTATGCCCCTGTGTGCCCCTGTGTGTGTGTCGCCACGTGTGTGTGTGTGTGTGTGTGTGTTTGTGTGTGTGTGTACGACCACTCCCCCCCACGCAGGCCAGCACGGCTCTGTGCCGACGGACTTCCAGGGCATCTGCTGGCAGAGGGTGACCCCGGCCATGGTGTGCAGCCAGCCCCTGGGCTCCGACCACAGCCAGAGGACCACCTTCACCGAGTGCTGCTGCCTGCACGGAGAGGCCTGGGGCATGGAGTGTGCCCTCTGCCCGCCCAGGAACACAGGTGCTCAGCCGGGCTCCAGCGCACCACACCCCTCCTCTGTGTGTGTTCCTCCTGGTCGTTCCTGTTTCAACCCGTCAAGTCAAGTTTAGTTTTTAAGCTGAACACTGGGGGAGTGGGTGAAGTTTAGGATACTCTAGATACTTCATAATGTAAGTGTCATGTGATGGTGTAGTTGAATGAAGTTCTATAGAAGGATTAGCTATGGTGAAGCTCTAAGAGGTTAGGGTTAGGGTTAGCCATGGTGAAGCTGTATATCGTTCTATAGAGGTTAGGGTTAGCTATGGTGAAGCTCTAAGAGGTTAGGGTTAGGGTTAGCCATGGTGAAGCTGTATATCGTTCTATAGAGGTTAGGGTTAGCTATGGTGAAGCTCTAAGAGGTTAGGGTTAGGGTTAGCCATGGTGAAGCTGTATATCGTTCTATAGAGGTAAGGTGGGTCCTCATTGTGAAGTTGTATATAGTTGTATAGAGGTTAGGGTTAGTCATGGTGAAGCTGTGTAGAGGTTTGGTGAGTCTATATGGTAATCTATGGTTTTATAGAGGTTAGGTTTGTCCTCATTGTGAAGTTGTATATCGTTGTATAGAGTTTAGGTGAGTCTATGAAGGGTAATGTATAGATGTATAGAGGTAAGGTTGAGGGGTCTTGTGATGTTTCTCACAGGCATGGAGGAGGACACCTCATCAGGGTTTTTCTCTCTTAGCTGTCCGTGGGAATACCCGTTCTCATTTCACGCTTCGCTGCTTGCCTGACATCAGCCAATATTCCCCCACTCCCATAGTACAGCATAGCCTGTGTGTGTGTGTGTGTGTGGGTGAGTACACACACACACCCACACACACACACACCTACACACACACACACACACACACACACTGAGTACACACACACACCCACACCCACACACACCCACACACACACACACACACACACACACACGCAGTGTGCTTCCTGACCAGACGGACAAGAGGGATTGGAAGGGCAGGTGTCTGGGATTAGAGTGGAGACTATAGCCAGGGGATGAAAGGTGTGTGTGTGTTTGTGGGAAGCAGTGTTTAGGTGTGTTCTCTGTGTGTGTGTGTGTGTGTGTGTGTGTGTGTGTGTGTGTCTTTGTGCAGATGTGTCATATGTTAGTGTTTAGG